>PVIC010032108.1:0-20909 GCA_004025085.1 Thryonomys swinderianus
TTCAGGCTGGCCCTGAGCTCACTATGGTGCCCAGGCAAGCCGCCGCGAACTCAGCAATCCTCCCGTCTCTGCCTCCCGAGTGCTGGGATTACAGGCGTGAGCCACCACGCCCAGCATTATATGTGGTAACCGGGGATCGAACTCAGGTCCTTACGCTTGCGAGGCAGGCGCCGGAACCACTAAGCTAACCCTCCGGCCCAGGGCTTTAGTTTTTAATCTGAACAACACTTGATGGATGACCTTAACTTTTATATATGTGTTTTAGTTGTCATTTAGTACATATTTTTTCTCTTATACTTCAAGATTTCCTCATTATTATTTTTAAACCTCTTTTCCTTATTCCCACTGGCTACATACAATTTTGTTTTGCTCTTTAAGGTCATGTATTCTACTTTAATGTTTCTGATTATTACTGCCAACATAGTAAGGTCTGTGGTCATTTTTCTAATGTATTTCTTAAATTTATCTGTGTGGTTTCTGAAAGACATTTCTCTTTGATCTCTGCATCATAATGTTTAAAGAGGTGAACTTTAAACATGAACTTCACTAGTGAAAGACAGAGAGAAACAAAATTTACTTAGGGCCTTTTCCTCCAGTGTTTTTTACATGAAGAAAGGTGAGATGTTATATTTCTGAAAATATTTCCTATTCCCACTGTAAATTGGCTCCTTGCCACTGAACACTGAAATTGCCCAGTAATTCTCCTGGATGTTAATGAAGCACACCAACCAGTTGTTTGTTTGTTTTTCTATTTTATTAGCTTTTCTAAGAACCAATTTCATATATTGTTTGCATTCAGTGTTGTGAATGAGAAATTTTCTGTCACTTTGTTTCTTCTTTCTCTGTATGTAATATTCTCTTTTTCCTTATCCTTGATATTCTTAAATTTTCCTATTGTTTGCCTAGGTATGTCCCTCCCCACCTTGGTATTAAGTCCTTTTTTTTTTTTTTTTTTTTGCTTTTTGAGACAGGGTCTCGCTTTGTAGTTCAGGCTGGCCCTGAGCTCACTATGGTGCCCAGGCAAGCCGCCGCGAACTCAGCAATCCTCCTGTCTCTGCCTCCCGAGTGCTGGGATGGCAGGCGTGAGCCACCACGTCCGGCATTGTGGTATGCGGTGTTGATTGTTGGTGGGCGTGTCTCCACGCCCAGCATTACATGTGGTTACCGGGGATCGAACTGAGGGCCTTGCGCTTGCGAGGCAGGCGCCGAAACCACTGAGCTAACCCTCCAGCCCAGTATTAAGTCCTTTTAAAAGCAGAGCTCTCTTTTCACATTTTTTAGTTCTCGTACATTTATTTCCATCATTTCTTCAGAATTTATGCTCTCCATTTTGTATATTCCTCCGGAGAACCAAGTTTTGTGCTTTTATTTATTTTTTATTTATTGTGCTTGTTTCTTCTTTTATTCTGTATATCGCATATATCTTTCAATTATTATTCTTTATTTTCTTCTGGGAGAATATTTAAATTCACTAAGTTCTTCAGCTTCAGCTTCTGTATCAATCATCTAATCTATTGTATTCTTTAATAATTATTCTTTTCCTTAGTAGTTCCACTTAAAAAAAGAAACTGTGGCTCTTGTTTGAGGTAGCTTATTTCTGTGCTTATTTAGACTTCTTAGTTCAATAGTCATAGTGTCTCAGTTCCATTAACTCTTAAAGTTTTATTTTGTTCTTAAAGTACTGTTGCTTCAGATTTGTTATTTTGAGCCAATGTTATCAACTGTTCTTTCTGATAATGTGTATGGGCAAGAGCCATGGGCCAGGTGTAGTCTTTAGTAGCCAGGATAACATAAAGGAGAGGAGAGAGGATGTTCTCTGGTGTAGAAATATTCAAGTGCCAGAGAACTCTAGTAAAGCACTACCGTTTAATAGCTTCCTCCTCAGGTAATTTTTCATGCTTAAAATTTACCTTTTCTCACAGGAAAAAACATCATAAGAATGAGTCACTATAATTATAACTAACTGTGAGGTGTGAGAGAAGAAGGGGAAATAGGGAGAATGAAAGTCCCTGGCTAGTCAGTCTACAACTGTTTAGTGTAAGCCTTGATCTAAGCACAATTTTCTTTACTGCTTTGATTTTTATTTGGGATGACAACTGTGATCTGAACTGTTGTCATTGACTTCTGGTGAGCTAGTACAACTCTATTCATTGTCCAAGGTGATTCACTTTATCACAGATGATAGCTTTCCCTCCTCCCCAGCCTGCAGCCACTTCCTCAAGCCTTCCCACAACAGTATAAAAGAGCCTTCAACTTCCCCCAGGGTTTTAGCAATTTTTTTCAACCTCTTACGAACAAATAGACTCATCCTAGCTTCTGACTTTAAGTAGGGATTATAAGTTTTATCCATCTTTCATGAAGAACATTTTGTTCTTTTTTTTTTTTTTTTTGCTTTTTTGGAGACAGGGTCTCGCGTTGTAGTTCAGGCTGGCCCTGAGCTCACTATGGTGCCCAGGCAAGCCGCCGCGAACTCAGCAATCCTCCTGTCTCTGCCTCCCAAGTGCTGGGATTACAGGTGTGAGCCACCACGTCTGGCATTGTGGTATGCGGTGTTGATTGTTGGTGGGCGTGTCTCCACGCCCAGCATTATATGTGGTTACCGGGGATTGAACTCAGGTCCTTGTGCTTGCGAGGCAGGCGCCAGAACCACTGAGGTAACCCTCCGGCCCGAACATTTTGTTCTTGATACCCCATAGCAGCTTTCAGCCAATACTAGCTTCTTATCCTTGTAGTATAGAAATATGAGTTTCATTCCTGTTCATCATTTATATCTCTATTATATGTTCGTGCTTTAATTTTCTATTTTTAACTTTTAGCTATGATTTATGTGTATGAAATAGAGCATGGTACATTAAAACATAAACTTACTTCACCAGTTAGACCATAATCTTTTGTTGTTGTTGTTGTTATTATTATTATTATTATTATTATTATTATTATTATTTGAGATAGGGTCTCACTTTGTAGTTCAGGCTGGCCCTGAGCTTGCTTTGTAGCCCAGGAAAGCCTCGAACTCAGCAATCCTCCTGCCTCTGCCTCCTGCGTGCTGGGATTATAGGCATGAGCCACCATGCCCGGCACTGTGGTATGTGGTACTGATTGCTGGTGGTGTGAGTTATCATGCCTGGTATTGTTGTATATGGTTACCAGGGATCAAACCAGGGACCTTGTACTTGTTAGGCAGGTGCCAGAACCATTGAGCTAAATCTCTAGCTCATCTGTTATTATTACTTTTTAACATTATTTCAATACTATGAAACAATCAATATCCAAATAATTTATTTAAAGGTGTTACATAGATTTGGAAATAAAGTCAAACTTTTGTTTGAAGAGTGGGATATGAATATATACTTTGAAGATATTGAGGTCTACAGAAAATATGTTTACATGACAATTATAAATGGATGAGTTATGATTCTAGGAATAAGACAATTTTATTTTTAAATAGATAACAAAAAACACAGGCATGATAAAGTAATACATTTATTTATTTTTAGGAGAATTACAGAATATCAGACAGACCAATTCCATATCTTATGTATCTTTATATTTAATTTCAACATATAAATTTATTTTAAAATGACACTTATTACACATAGCTTATAAATATATAAACTTGTCTGCATAATAAATTTTGTTTTCATGGTTTAATCTATTTAATAATTTTATATCAGTAATTAGTATATTTTCCTTTAAAGTTAAAATGTTGATTATGAAAAATAAAGAAATTTGTGCTTCTTAATCTAACATATAGGGTTAAAAATACTAATTTTAATCAAGTTTGTTCATGTGAGTAACTCTGGGCTTAAGAATCTATCCTTCATCTCAGCTAAAAAGGCTTGTTAAACACCCAAATGATAGCACTAGATTATAAACCAAATACTACGTATCTGTGAGTCCATGTATAAAGAAGTAACCAAATAAGTGTAGGAGAAGTGACAAGTACTCCTGGTAAAGAAGTTTAATTGATTAATATAAAAGGGATCAGGAAAATAGGAAATCACTTATAATACCACAATATTAATTGCCTCAGGAAATATCCAGCATTGTATACTAAAGTTAATTTAATCAGAAACATGACATTTGCCTAGTTTTAAAATATCTTCCTCCAAGTTTATTAATTACAAAGGGAAAAGTAGTAATTTAGAGTGCAGAAGGTAGGTAGATACTATCTTCTCCAGTGATCAAGGTTAAAGTCTTAGGACTGGGGATTTTACTCAGTGGAAGAGCATTTGCCTGGTAAGCACAAGGCCACGGTAAAGATTCCCATCACTGGGCAGGAGGTTTAGCTCAGTGGTTCTGGCACCTGCCTAGAAAGCTCAAGGTCCTGAATTCAATCTCTGGTAACAACATACAATAATACTAGGCATGGTGGCTTACACCCACCAGCATTCAGTACCACACACCACAGTGCCACGTGTGCCTCATGCCTGTAATCCCAGCACTCAGGAGACAGAGGCAGGAGGATTGCTGTGAGTTTGAGGCTTGCCTAGGCTACATAGTAAGCTCAGGGCCAGTGAGAGACCCTGTCTCAAAAAAAAAAAAGCTTAATATTATGATGTAATGTTACCAAACTATGCACACACTTAAAGGGCTAACATGATAAATTTAACATTATCTTTTTAAGATTAAAAAAGATTGGCATTATGTCATACTGACATTGTGTACCTGCTGATGCAGTGCATTAAGGACATAACATCATTTCTTGCTGTTTTTCCCAATAATGCATAACTTCAGTCTAATCACAAGAAAGCAAAAATAACTTCAAACTGAGAGATACTTTGCTAATAATTGATTAGCACTTTTCAGAAGTATTAAAACCAAGCTGGGTGTGATGGTGCATTCCTGTAATCTCAGCACTCTGGGAGGCTGGAGGAGGAGGAGGACTACAAATTAGAGCTCAGCCTGGGAGACTTAAAGAATTTGTGTCCCTGTCTCAAAAAGAAAAGGTTTTAATAAGCTTGACAATGTAGTTCAGCATGAAAGCACTGGATTTAATCTCTACCACACACTCAAAAAATGAAAATGACAATAAATGATATTCTCAAGGCCATGAAAGACAAAGAAAGATGAAGGAACCATCACATGTGGCAGAGACTTAAGGACGCAGAACAGCTAAATGCAGCATGGGACCCTGGGTTGGATATATGAACAGAAAAGATATTAGGAAGATAATTGGAAATAAAATAGTTTGTAGTCTTGTGAGTATTGCACAGGGTTAATTTATTAATTTTGATGAGCATTCTATAGTTAAGATATTAATATGAAGACAAATGAAGTTTATACAGAAACTTCACAATTTTTTAAGTCTAAAATTACAATAAAACATTAAAGGAGCTTAAACCTTCCCCTCTCCCCTTTTGAACTGAGGATTGAACTCAGAGCCGTGATGAATGCTAGGCAAGTACTCTATAGGGGAATTACACCCCCAGCCCTTTTCAAATGATTATCAGAAACAGGTCTCACCAAGTTGTCCAGGTTGGTCTCCAATTTGCAGACCTCCTGCGTCAGCCTCCCAAGTAGTGAGGACAGCAGGTGCAAACCACTGTACCAGCTAAGCTTAAATTCTTTAAAACTTCTGGTAGAAATTTAGATTGATATACATCAAAATTAGATAATTGAAGCCATTTTCCTAAATCAGTTTAAAAATTTCAAGTATTATGGCTTCTTTGCACAAGGCACTCTTCAGGACATTAGGTACTAGTGTTTTGAACAAATATAAAATATCTTAATATTACTTGGTATTTTCAAGAGTATAATGGCTTGAATTATTTCCGCTTTTTATCTTAGTTTGCTGATGGAGAGTTGAACTCAGTCTCAGACAGTGTACAGGGTTCTTTTCAGATAAAAATAACTTGCATAATATTCAGTGAGCTGATAAAGAGATACTGTTAGTTTTAAAGATCAGATACAATTGGAACATCCATGGAAATTTGGAGTCCAGACAAAAATTAGTTTAGATCATCCGATAATTTCCAAATCTGAAGTCACTGATAACATTTTCACTGGCATAAGACAAAAATAGGAAAGATAACAGCAAAATAATTTTTAATAAAACTATATTTTTACTTTAAGGAAAAATTAATGAGATTGTCTTACCATTTTGTGTAAAAATGTAATTTCCTTTACAGATGATACACTTTAATTTCATTTAATATAGACAAAAAGTTGACAAATCTCTGTCTCGTGTATGTATGGATATGTTTAAGGAATGGTAGAAAATTATGGTGAATGCTTAAAGTTTTTGCTTAAGTTTTAAAAATTACAGTAAAAGATAGATTGTCATTAATCCCTTTAGTTATATTCCTTCTTGCTTTGAATATACTAATCCCATCCTTGCCACTTTCTAAAACTATTCTAGAAATCTTCTTTTGTGAGTATATTTGGTGGTGCTACCAGACTGAATCTATTCAAAATATTAACCTTTCAGCCAGGTGTTGAAGTACACACTTGTAATTCCACCCCTCAGGGGGCTGAGGCAGAAGGATTGTCACAAATTTGAGACAGCCTGGACTATATAGTGAATTCAAGGGTAGCTTGAACCACATAGCAAGACTCTGTCTCAAACAATAAAAGACAAAAAAGGAAAACTGTCTTGGAAGCCAGAGGAAGTATTTTGAGAGGAACAAGGACACTAGGTCTTTTACTGTAATAAATTCTTTTTCAAAATTTAAATATTCAGTACTGGGGATTTAGCTTAGTGATTCCAGCATCTGCTTGGCAAGTGCAGTGTCCTGAACTCGATCCCTGGCACCACATACCGCAATACTGGGTGTGATGGTTCACACCTGTAATCCCAACACTCAGGAGGCAGAGGCAGGATGATTGCTGTGAGTTTGAGACTAATTTAGGCTACATAGTGATTTCAGGGCCAGCCTGAACTACAAAGTGAGATCCTGTCTCAAAAAAATTTTTATATATATATATATATTCACCATATATATTGATCACACTTATGTATATGTGTGTGGATACAAGTGTATGCTTTACTGCTGTTTGACATCCAGCCTTAAAATCACTGCTGTCTACATTTCCTTTCATTACAGTTGACATTAAGCAAGGCCCTGTTGTGTTCAGATCATTGAATATAATAAAATATAGTTAGCTCAGTAATTCTTATGTAATCACATTTCATTAACTATTGCTTACCTATAAGTTAGTCCTATGTCATGACCTCCTTGCAGCTTCTGATTTTATTCAGACGCCCCATCCTAAACCAAATATTCTGGAACACTCTTTTGTACAAGAAAGGCCTTTCCTCTAAATAAACACAATCATAGCTTGATCTATGGAAAATTAATGTTAATGAGAAAATAGTCATCATTCTGCATTTGCTTGATATGTTCTCAGAATATTAAAGAAAATATTGAAGGCAGCCATTGGTTATACCAATTCTTCCCTAAGTAACTCCAACATTTAAAAAATAACAGCACTAAATTTTAGTATATTCCTGGCCACCAAGTAAACAGCCACTAGTTATGAACCATAGGCCCAAGAATGAAACGTATCAGTAAAGACATTATGGTATATTTAAGAACTATCACCCAACCATTACAAGTCCAGGTACAAGTATTATGTCCTCCTATTTGGGAGGGAAGATGATGTTTTACATTTATTTTTTATTTTTTTCCAGTACCAGGGTTCAAACTCAAGACCTTGTGCTTTCCAGTAGGCAGCTATACCACTGTGCCACATCCCTGGCCCTTGAGAGGGGAGAGGATGGATCATAATAAATACAAATTTACATAAATTTTCACAAATAAGGCATACAAAGCAAACTTTTGATTTTAAGGCACAATCAGTATTAGCAACATCTCTAAAATAAGCCATGTTTCATACTCATATTTTTAAATTGTAGAATAAAAGAGCCCAGAATAATGTCACACTAGAATGGCTTATGAAAGAAAATGATGATTTTAAAAGCCTCTTAACTGGATTCCCTATCCATTTAATTTTATGAATGGTTTATTAAAAATACCTCTCACCTGGTGTGATGGCTCATACCTGTAATCCCAGCACTCAGGAGGCAGAGGCAGGAGGATTGCTGAGTTCAAGACTTGCCTGCACTACATAGTGAGCTCAGGATAAGCCTGAACTACAAAGCGAGACCCTGTCTCAAAAAAAGAAAAAAAAACTAACAACAACAACAACAAAAAACCCCCACTATTTGGGCCGGAGATTTAGCTCAGTGGTTCATCACCTGCCTAGCAAGCACAAGGTCCTGAGTTAGATCCCTAGAAACTACATACAACAATACCAGGTGTGATGACTCACATGCAGCAGCAATCTACCACATACCACAATGCTGGGCGTGGTGGCTCGCACCTGTAATCTCAGCACTCAGGAGGCAGAGGCAGGTGGATTACTGAGTTCAAGGCTTGCCTGGGCTACATGGTGAGCTCAGGGCCATCCTGAACTACAAAAGCAAGAGCCTTTCTCAAACAAACAAACAGAAAAACCAAACATTTTCTCCTTCAGTTTCCATGTAATCGCTTCAGAATACTCAGAAAGGAAAAAGGCCTTACAATAAAATTTCACACTTAACTGAAAGTTTACTTAACTGGCATTTTTTTCTTTTAATGCTCTTTCACTTTATAATTGTGTGAGTGATAAAATAGTTTAAAATAAATATTCTATAGCACCTAATAGCATACATAAAATAAAGTATTTGATAGCACTTAGTAACTATAGTAGCCTTAATTTATTTTTATCCTTACTATTCATCATTCTCATATTCAGATAATTTCTCTCTGACAAAGCAAAGATAGATATTTGGATATGAAAGAGACTTGAAACTTGACTAAGACCATAAACAACCAATAAGATGAGATGGCGCATTCAGGGTGGTATGGCCACAGACAAACAACCAATAAGAAATCTATACCTAAATTTTAGAGAAAATTTCTGAGCTGAATTTCTGCGGTTTTATACCTGCCCTTACTTATTTTTGCCTCTACTTTTTTCCTCTTTATCTTTTCTTTTAGCAACCTATCTGTGACAACCACTCACTAGGTCCACTAGAATTTTCACGATTATGTATGATAATAGGCACGATGTTGATTCAAAGATAATCTCTACTTACCTGGGGCAAAAATAGTCTAGAAGTTTCTGAATGTTAAAGTATATTTCTCTTTGTCAAACCTAATTGCTTCCCAATGTACCAAGACCCCAAACAACTTCTCTTCCTTGTGTTTGCATAATTTTGTACTGGAAAGTAAAGGTAACATAGCAGACCACCTCCATGGGACTATGTATTTCCTGGGTCAGGCCCAACAAACCTCAGAGGAAACATAAATAATGGCTCATTCATTACTTGCCTAGCATAAAGGAGATGGAAATGCAGAAGTTCCTACCATATATGTGTTCATAGATGATGACATTTCTTTAAACAGAATTTCAAACTGATATTACAGATACACTATCTGAGGGTCAGGGTAACTGTTTAGTACTGAGTAAACCAAGCCTCACTCTAAGTTTCCTGTTTTTACCAAATTACATGTTCCTCTAACTCCACTAAAGCTGAAGTCTACTTTTTTTTTCGATGAAGGTGGGAGAACTTTGCATACAAGTATATTATTGTCTCACTAAGAACTATTAGTAAAATCTACATATAGTTATCAGGTATCCGGGAATGGCCCTCTGAGCCCCAAGACACATTCCTAGTAGAATCTGGAGGTATAGAGGAGCCATCCTCTGTTTTTACCTCTCCATTGGGTTGGGGGAAAGGGAAGTTAGGCATAAAGCGCTTAAGAAACCGGAACTCACTATTTCCAGTGCCAGTGGCTGAGCACATGTCATATGCACAAGGCTGTGATAAAGATCCATTGCCTCCTCCTTGTACCAGATTGTTAGAGAAATTACAGTCATCATAAAAATGTTCTTGAATTGTGAACTTGTCTCTATGTTTAATCTTCTGGTAGATGTGTATAATGAAGATCATTGTGACAGAGAGTAGGAAGAGAAAGGAAAGTACAGCTAGAGAAATGACCAAATATTTAGTGGATGGGTTTACCTTCTGAGAGTGTTTGGATGAATCCCGGAATTGCAGGTAGGGCTCTGAAAAACCATCTACCAACAGGATGCTGAGTGAGGCGGTAGTGGAGAGAGCTGGTTGGCCATGATCCTGAACAAGAATGACAAGTTTCTGCATCATGGGATCTCTCTCAGTTATCTGCCTCAGTGTACGGATTTCCCCATTTTGCTGTTGAACAGAGAATAATCCAAGGTCAGTAGCTTTAAGCAGGTGATATGAAAGCCAAGAATTCTGACCTGAGTCGCCATCAACAGCCACCACTTTGGTCACTAGATAGCCTGCCTCTGCAGACCTGGGCACCAGGTCATTACAGGGCAAAGTACCATTCTGCAGTGGGTACAAGATCATTGGCCGGTTGTCATTATCATCCAGTACAACCACTCTGACGGTAACTTGGCTGCTCAGTGACAGGAGGCCCCCATCAGTTGCCTTTACCACAAACTGAAAATTTTGAATGGCTTCATAATCCATGGTTCTCAGTGCGTAGAGCTTCCCATTGTCTGAATTTATGGAGATGTAAGCAAAGACCGATAGATCTCCACTTTGGGGAGGTAGTAGTGAATACGTTACTTGGGCATTCTCACCCAAATCTAAATCCTCAGCATGCACTTTGCCAATAAAAATCGCAGGGCTATTGTTTTCTCGAACAGTCAAGATGTAGGAATTTTCCTGAAACACTGGAGGATTATCATTAATGTCAGATACTAGCACCTCTATCACAGTCTCCGTGGACAGGTTGGGTGGTCCAGTATCCATGGCAACAAGGGTAATATTATAACCCGAGACATCCTCCCGATCCAAACTTCTGTCTGTAACCAGCGAGTAAGAATTCCGTAATGTAGGTCTGACTGCAAAAGGCAGGTTTTCTTCTTTGAGGAAGCAGGTAACTTTTCCTCCGACTCGAACATCCCGGTCCCGGATCGTGAAGAGGGCCACGACCGTCTGTGGTGGTGAGTCCTCAGGGAGAGGGCTGGACACAGAAGAAACCATCACTTCAGGGGGATTGTCATTTACATCCACCACTTCCACCAGGACTTTGCTGTGAGCAGAGAGGCCGCCTCCATCTGTGGCTTGGATATCAATATCATACGTTTCTATCGCTTCAAAATCTAAGGGCCCTCGGAGACGAATCTCTCCGGTTTGAGAGTCAATCTGAAATGTATGGAGAATTGTTTCTGGGTTTTGAGCTAGAGAATAGCTGATCTCCTTGTTGGTGCCCTCGTCTAGGTCCGTGGCAGTCACTGTGACCACCAAAGAACCGTTGGCGCTGTTCTCTGGCACCTGAGCGCGGTATACCAGGCGTGAGAACTGGGGCACGTGGTCGTTGACGTCCAGAACCACCACGCGGATATGGGCGGTGCCAGACTTGGGCGGGGACCCGCCATCCACCGCTGTGATCGTCAAGTTGACTTGGGGCTGCTCCTCTCTATCCAGGGGTTTATCCAGCACTAGCTCAGCGTATTTGGGCCCGTGGCTGCGGAAGCGAGTGTGCAGGTGGAAATACGCATTGGGGCTCAGGGTGTAGTTCTGGAGACCGTTGAGGCCCACGTCCAGATCCTGGGCGCTCTGGAGGGGAAAGCGTGAACCCAAGGGAGTGCTTTCTGGGATCTTTAACAGCGGCTCCTTGTTTAGAAAAACGGGGGCGTTGTCATTGATATCAAATACCCTGACTTCTGCACGGAAAGACTGCAGCGGGTCCATCAGGACAATCTCAAAGTGCAAAACGCACGGGTCGGCTTTGCCACAAAGAGATTCCCGGTCGAGTTTCTCCTTTACGAACAAATCTCCTGTCTTGCGGTGGAGCCGGAAATGTAGCTTGCTGCCCTCGGGAACCAGCCGCGCCCCGCGCGCAGCCAGCTTCCCTACATCCAATCCTAAATCTTTAGCCACATTGGCTACAAAAGAGCCACTTTCCATCTCCTCCGCCACCGAATAGCGGATGGTGGCCGCACTCCCCATAGATAAGCACGTAAACAGGAGAAGAGATCCCACTTGCCTGCCTTGACAAGTTTTCCTGTGCGCAGCCGCCATCAGTCCTTTCAAATGCATCCCCGCAGCCGCCGCCACCTGTTGCGGATACGCTTTCACTTTTCCTCCACAGCTGTCTGCAGCAGGGGCTCTCCGCTTTCCCAGCGTCTAACCGCAGCGCCACCCAGACTAGCCAAGCCGCCTAAGCTGTTTTGCACCTGGGAGAAAATCTGCATTGCGCTCAACTCCCCAGGCTATCGAATGTATTAATAGGTATGTTCTCATTCCGGAGAGTTGGACAAAGGTTAGAAGTTTGTTGTCAAGGCAACAGTAGACTCGCCCGTTAATTCCCTTGCAGGAAGAAGAAAGTCCCTGGGAATTGAGAAGCCAATGGGGAGACTCCCTCAAGATGAAGTCATTGTATCTGCGGAGCCCGCTGAACAAACTTTAGCTACGGCTTTGAGCTACATCTGCACACTCCACAGGCTGGCCTGAGACCTAAGAAACGGCAAAAGATCCTGCAGTGTCTTTTGAGACACAAAGTAAATAAATGGGAAGGCAGGGATTGTGGGGACGGTGGGGGAAGGTAAGCGAAAAAGATCAGTACAAGGGCCAGAGATTTAGCTCAGCGGTTCCGGCGCCTGCCTCGCAAACGCAAAGTCCTGAGTTCGATCCCGGTAACCACATACAACAATACCGGGCGTGGAGACTCACGCCCACCAGCCATCAATACCACATACCACAGTGCGGGGCATGGTGGCTCACGCCTGTAATCCCAGCACTCGGGAGGCAGAGACAGGATGAGTTGCAGGCTTGCCTGGGCTCCATAGTGAGCTCAGGGCCAGCCTGAACTACAAAGCAAGACCCTGTCTTAAAAAAAAAAAAAAAAAAAAAAAAAAAAAGTACAAAAAGAAAAGGTAACAGAAAAATGTCTTTGAGGAACCCGGGGTAAAGTAGAGGACTAGGTCACCTTGCCTCTTTATTTGCACAAATCCATTCCCTGCCCCCAAATCTTCAAATTTTAGGGAGCAGCTGGTTGCTTGTCACATGGTTATGACCGCAGCAATATTTACTGGTATGGTTTCTATGTACTGGCACAATGCGCTTTCCATGCATTATTTAGTTTAATCTTTGCAACAACTCTATGAGGAAAACATTATTTCTGTTTAAAAGATGAGGATACAGAGACAGAAGAAATGTCATACCCCAAGTTCCCCTACAGAGTAAATATTAGTTGTAAATTTTAATTTATTTTTTCCAACTCATAAATCTATATATACTCTTAATATTTTTATTTTTTATTTTTTTTGAGACAGGGTCTCCCTTTGTAGTTCAGGCTGGCCCTGACCTCACTATGTAGCCTCAAACTCAGCAATCCTCCTGCCTCTGTCTCCCAAGAACTGAGATTACAGGTGTGAGCCACCACTGTGGAATGTGGTACTGACTGCTGGTGGGCGTGAGTCACCACGCCCATTACAGTTGTACGTGGTTACCAGGGATCGAACCATGGACCTTGTGTTTGCTAGGCAGGTACTGGAACCACTGAGCTAAATCTCTGGCCCTATATGGTTAATAGTTTTATTCTGCTTCTTAGATAGTATAGTGGGTAAGTTAAATGGGGATAAATATTTGGTTTGGATTTTAATACAGAAAGATAACATCCAATCCCCTCTCCCTACTTTAAATCATTTCTCCAATCACAGCAGTATAATTAGAACTTATCTTTTGACATTCTCTCTCACATACATTGTAGAAAACATTTGATTTCCCAATTTTCATGGTATTTTAAATCCCAGATGCTATACAAAAAAATTACTAGCATTTAGAACACTAAACCATACTTTCCAAGAGAAAATAATGAATGAAAATATTAAGTATACAAGATATTAGTGATATCTTGACATAAAGGAATCAATGGACCAATAGATAATTTTCGAGGAAGGGGTAATATCTCCATATTTTGTTGGAATATGTTGGAATATATAATATTTTTAAAGTATTTTAATACTTTTGTTTTAGTGTGTTGGTATATGTAGATATTATAACTTGATCATTTATGATCCACTTTCACCTCCTCATTCCTCCTTTCACTCATTCCCTTTCCTGTCTCCAAAAGTCTGTCTTTATTTCACTCTTTATTTATATTTTATATTTCACATATAAGAGAAGACATACAATATTTAACTTTATGTATCTGTCCTGTTTCACTTAATTATGGCCTCAATATCCACCCATTTTCCTGTAAATGGAATGAATCCATTAACCTTTATAGCTAAAGAAAACTCTATTGTTTATGTGTACCACATTGTTAGTCCATTCATCTGTTCATGGGCAAAAACAGAGGTTTCACTGGAACCCTCAATCTTTTGTAGATATCTTTTTTTTTTTTTGAGACAGGGTCTTGCTTTGTAGTTTAGGCTGGCCCTGAGCTCACTGTAGCCCAGGCAAACCTGGAACTCAGCAATCCTCCTGTCTCTGCCTCCCAAGTGCTGGGATTACAGGCATGAGCCACCACGCCTGGCACTGTGGTATGTGGTATTGATTGCTGGTAGCTGTGAGTCACCACGCCCAGCATTGTATGTGGTTACTGGGATCGAACTCAGGAACCTGCGCTTGCAAGGCAGGCACCGGAACCACTGAGCTAAATCTCTGGCCCCTTTTGTAGATATCTTAATATGTCGAGTAAGTATGCATGCCTCATCTGCTTAGTTTTGTGTCTTCTTAAAGCTATATATCAAGTGTACAGTATATAAAGTGCACAGCCCTTGGAATCTAGTTTGTTTCCCTTAGTGGGTTTAGTTCATTCATTTCATTACCACTTTATGGATTTCAATGCCCTTCAACTAAAGATCATCAAGGACATACTTGTAGTTGAATAAAGTTGTTTTTACTGACTAATGACCGTGAGAGAAACTGCATACCATAGAGAATTATGGGGCATCTCAATAGGAAGTTGTTAGAGAGGACCTATGGTGTTTTATTTTGTGATGAGTGATTTGGAATAGAGGGGAATTAGGCTTTTATTTGGATTAGATGCTATCATAAATGGAGTTAATTCTTTGATAGTGTTATTAATAATTCTTATGGAGAAGATGAGAGGGATAGGATGAAGCTAATGCTATTGTTAGCAAATAAGAAGCAGTTACTAATATTAGCCAGGATAGAGTGATGTTTGGTCACAGTGCTCTTTGTGTTTAGATGTGATTATGGTAAACTCTTGACTGTCTTATGATCCATTACTTTCCTAACATGGCTCTCTTAGTTACTTTTCTCTTGTTGAGACAAAATACCTGGCACATAAAATTAGAAGCAGAAAGGTTTGTTTTACTTAAAGTTTATAGAGGCTTCAGTCCATAATCAGCTGGCTATGAGACAGAGTGGCAGAGGGGCAAGTGTTGATGGTGGCAGAAGACAGCAAAAATAACAGAGATGTTAACAGCATCTTTCTGCCCCTTTTGTTTTATTTAGACTACTAAGGGTGGGCAGCACTCATACCCTTAATTCTAGTGCCGTCAGGCCTACCCCCACCATGAATGGTGTACTCTGGGTTCAGCCAGAAGGTTTTGGTGAGACATCTAATACAAGCCACAACAGTGGCCTTGTAAGACATTAGTTATTCTATTAAATAATTTTTGTTCAAAAACAGAATAGTATTACCATCTTATATGGCTGGCTTTTAGATGTCAAGGACTACTCTTGTATTTCTCAGTACAAATGCACTAAAATTCACCTACCCATTCTATTATTGTATTGTATATCATTGTATACATCACTTGAATACGAATTTGGGGTAAAGAAGAATATATACCTAGAAGTCACATTAATATCGTAGAGTATATATTGGCTTTCCCATTGCTGGTCCAGTTCCTGACATCTACAACATAAGGGAGTAGAGGTTTAATTTGGGTTATGATTCAAAGGATTCAGTCTATGGCCAGCTGACTCCACAGCAGAAACATCATATTGGAGGGGAGTAGTGGAGGAAACCTGCTGACCCTGTGGTAATGAGCAAGGAGAGACAGAAGAAAGGAGCTGGGGAAAGAGGCCCTCAAAAAGTTTTCCCTAGTGACATACCTCTTCTAACTGAGGTACTTCCTCCTAACAGCACATTTAGTACCCCCACGGTCCACTCATTTTCCAAAAGCCCCACTCCTGAGCATGTGAGAGTTTAGGAGGACATTCTAGATCTGTTCATTAGATATATTCATTTTCAGCTTTATATGGATTTGTCAGTCTGTTTTGTACAAACTTATGTTGTCATCAGCAGAGTAACTTCTAGTTCCTTAAATTGCTTCCAACACGTCTTAGTCTGTTTTCTGTTGCTAAGAATGCAACATTGCAGACTGAGCAATTTGTAAAGAAAAGAGATTTAGTTTGGTTAACAATACCAGTCCAAGTTCAAGGAGTCACAGCTGGTAACATTCTTATTGTTGTCAAAGTCCTGGAAAGCTCAGGACATCATAGCAAGAAAGACAAGAAGTGCCAAAATGGCTTTACTCCACAACTTCTATATAAATTCAATGCAATCCCAATTGAAATCCCAACAGCATATTTCACAGACCTAGAGAAAATCATCCAAAAATTCATCTGGAACCACAAGAGACCTAGAATAGCAAAAGCAATTCTAGGAAACAAAGATACAAATGGGGGTATCACTATCCCCAATTTGAAACTTTACTACAAAGTCACTGTGATAAAAACAGCATGGTACTGGCAGAGAAACACACCTGAGGATCAGTGGAACAAATTAGAAGACCCAGAAACAACTCCAGATGCACTAAGGCACCTTATCTTTGACAAAGGAGGCAAACATCCCCAATGGAAGAAAGACAGCCTCTTTAACAAATGGTGCTGGAAAAACTGGGTTTCAACCTGCCAAAGACTAAAGCTAGATCTGTCTCTTTCACTGTGTACTAAACAAAAATCAAAATGGATGAGAGACCTAAATATTAAAACAGAGACACTAAACCTGCTGAAAAAAACAGGTTAGATAAAACTCTTGGAGACACTGGCTTAGGGAAAGGCTTTATAAACAAAACCTCGTTAGCACAAGAAATATCAGAAGAAATCAACAAATGGGATCTCTTTCTATTAAAAAGCTTCTGCATGGCAAAGGAAACCATCAGCACAGCGAAAAGGCAACCAACAATATGGGGAAAAAGTCTTTACCAGTAATTCCTCAAAGGGCTACTATCTAGAATATATAAAGAGCTTAAAAGCTCAGTCCCCCCAAATTTAGACCCAGTTCAAAAATGGGCATCTGAAATGAACAGACACTTTTCAGAGCAAGAAATAAAAGCAGCTAAGGAGTACATGAAGAAATGCTCAACATCACTGGCCATTCAAGAGATGCAGACAAAAACAACTCTGAAATTTCATCTCCACAAAGAATGGCTGCTATCTTGAAATTAGCCAGCAACAAATGCTGGTGAAATTGTGGAGAAAAAGGAACCCTTCTCCACTGTTGTTGGGAATGTAGCCTGGTACAACTACTATGGAGATCAATGTGGAGAGATTTCTCAAAAAACTAGGATTAGAGGTTCCATTTGACCCTGTCATTCCCCTGCTGGGGATATACACACAAGAATTACAAGATTCCTATCACAGTGACATATGTGCACCCATTTCATAGCAGCTCAGTTTGGGATAGCTAAATCTTGGAAACAGCCCAAATGCTCTTCAACTCTAGACTGGATAAAGAAGATGTGTGTGTGTGTGTGTGTGTTTTTAAGTAAAATGGAGTATTACTCTGCCATAAAGAATGATGAGATTGAATCATTTATACTCAAATGGACATACCTTAAGGACATACTCATAAGTGAAATAAATAGGTCACAGATGTGCAAATATTGTATATTTTCTCTGATATGAGAAACTGAAGCTATAAATGTGTTCTAGAATGCATGACATTATGAAATAGTAAATATTCTAAGGGTAATGGGGCTTAGGGGTAAAGAGAAAGAAAAAATTAATGTTAAAGGGAAACAATGCTTGTTTATATAGGTGTAGGGGGAGATAGGGTGGGTAGGGGAGGGAGGAAAATGAGAATTAGTTTGTGTCATATACTGGTTCAAATTCTCAATGTGGAGTGTAATTGTGATGTGTATATATAATGTACCAATAAAAAAATTAAAAAAAAACACGTTGTCTTCTGGCAAAAAAGGAGGGAAGGAATGTGGATGAATGAAACTTAAGAAACAGAAACAACCCAAGGCACTTATCACTATTTGAACTTTCACAAAGGGCCCAAGACATACACAGGAAGAAAGATATCTCTACTAATGAATGGTACTGGGGAAAATGGATAGAGGAAGATTGAATCTAGACTCATCTCATGATATACTAAACTAAAATCAAAGTGGATCAAAGATGGAAGTGTTAAAACAGAGTCTACTGGAAGATAAAAGAGGTACAACCTTTGAAGACAGCTATTCCTTGGACAGAGGACTAATATCTAGATAGAATATATAAAGAACTCAGAAAAATAGGGCCAGAGATTTAGCTCAGTGGTTTTGGCACCTGCCTAGCAAGCGTAAGGTCCCTGGTTCAATCCCTAGTAACCACCCACAACAGTACTGGGCACAGTAACTCACACCCTCCAGCAATCAGTACCACATACCACAGTGCTATGCATGGTGGCTCATGCCTGTAATCCCAGCACTGGGGAGGCAGAGGCAGGAAGATTGCTGAGTTCAAGGCTTGCCTAGGCTACATAGTGAGCTTAGGGCTAGCCTGAACTACAAAGGGAGACCCTGTCTCAAAAAACAAAAAAATAGACTCCCCAAAATAAAAGACCCAAACAAAACACAAGCAGCTGAAATGAATAAACATTTCTCAGGAGAAATATAAATGTACACTAAATAGGTGAAAAATGTTCAACATTGCTGGCCATTAGAAAAATGCAAACCAAAACTACCATGGGATACTATCTTACCCCCGCAAGAGTAGCTATCATGAAAAAAATCTAATAATAACAAATGCTGTTGAGGATAAGGGGGAAAAGAAACTCTTGCATTATTGGTGGGAATGTTAATCCGTACAGTCACTATGGAAGATTCTTTAAAAAATAAAAGAGAGATCCTGTTTGACTCCCCCATCCTCCTTCTACATTTCTTCCCAAAACAGTTAAATTTATCATATCACAGGGATACATGCATACCCAATTTACATGCATACACAATTTATAATAGCTTGAAGCTATATATATGTCTAATAAATGAATGGACAAGGAACATATGGTATTTGTACACAATTGTGTACAACTTTGCCATAAAGAAAGATAAACTTGAGGAACTTGTAGGTATATGGGTGCAACTTGAGAACATAATGCTAAATAAAATGAGTCAGAAGTGCAAGCTTAAAATCTCATCATTTCTCTTATACAAGAAACTAAAAGTATTTTTCTGAAAATGAGCAAAATGGAACAGATAAATAAAAACTGGTGGGGGCCGGAGATTTAGCTCAGTGGTTCCGGCGCCTGCCTCGCAAGCGCGAGGTCCTGAGTTCGATCCAGGTAACCACATAGAATGCTGGGTGTGGTGACTCACGCCCACCAGCAATCAATACCACATACCACAGTGCCGGGCGTGGTGGCTCACGCCTGTCATCCCAGCACTCAGGAGGCAGAGACAGGACGATTGCTAAGTTCGCGGCGGCTTGCCTGGGCTATATAGAGAGCTCAGGGCCAGCCTGAACTACAAAGAGAGACTCTGTCTCAAAAAAAAAAAAAAAAAAAACTGGCGGGGCTTTCAGATGGTTCCACAAATTAGTTATCTGTTGTTTCAAAAATATTTTAATATCTGTATTTATTTTTTTCTGCTGCTAGTTTCTCTTAGTTCATTGAAAAGAAAATTTTGTGCTAATACCTATTTTTAATATTTTTGTCAAGATCTTGAACTCTGTGTAACAATACCAGTGTATTGCCTATTAATATTCTCTTATTTTGTTATGAAATTTTGTTTTATTTCTTCATAAAATAAAAAAGAGAGACCTTGTCCACATTGGATTTGTGCTCGCTTTGGCACCACACACACATTGGATTTTATAACAGACTTGTGGTAATCTACTTATCTGTTCAGGAATAACTTTCTAAAAGTTTACCTTGTCTTGTCTCTTATATCTTATTGTGGTAATTAAATTTCAATGTGAATATTGGAGCAGCCATATTCAAATTATACCACCTTACATTACTTGTCTTCACCACCGCCATGAGTGCATGCATCTATGTCTCACTGTGTATTTAATTTGCATTTCTCTTAAGTATTGAGAGGTAGGACACTGTTTAATATATTTCAGTTATTTGGATACCTTTCTTTGGTATGTTTTGATTAGTTCTCTTGCCCATTTTTTCCCCCGCTGAGTGATTTGTCTTTCTCCTATTCATATGACAGTTTTTATATATTCTGAACTTAAGTCCTGAATATCTCTTTATAAACAAGAAAATGAGCACCATTCTATAGTGAATAGCCTTGATCAATTTGGCTAGAAAGGGGGACAGTGGAAGACTCTCTTATGAGCTGGACATAGTGGCCCACAGCTGTGATCCCAGCACTCTAGGAAGCTGAGGCCAGAGGATCATAAGTTTGAAATGGGGAAACTTGTCTGAAAAAATTTTTAAATGGGCCAGAGGATTAGCTCAGTGGTTCTGGCGCCTGCCTCGCAAGCGCAAGGTCCTGAGTTCGATCCCCGGTAACCACATACAAGGCTGGGCGTGGAGACTCAAGCCCACCAGCCATCAATGCCACATACCACAGTGCCAGGCGTGGTGGCTCACGCCTGTAATCCCAGCCCTCAGGAGGCAGAGGTAGGAGGATTGCTGAGTTCGAGGCTTGCCTGGACTACATAGTGAGCTCAGGGCCAGCCTGAACTACAAAATGAGACCCTGTCTCAAAAAAAAAAAAAAATTAAA
>PVIC010032109.1:0-20915 GCA_004025085.1 Thryonomys swinderianus
TTTCACTGTGTTTAATGGAACATTTAATAACATCCATGAAGTAGCCTAAAGACTATAAATAAAACTCTCTTCAGTATTGAAAGACTTTTATACAATATAAAATTTAGAGCACATTTTTTTTCCTCTGGAGCCCTGACATTAATATTCATCATGAGCCCTAAAGTAGAAGCTATCATATTTTAACATAATGAAATTTACCATATGTTTCAAAGTCACTTCCAGTTGTGCTTCTTATTGTGACAATTGGAAAGGTCATCTTGTCTTGCAGGCACCATTACATATAGAACCTGTTTCATGCTGTCACTGGGAAATTTTTCAGGGACTAGGTGTAAATACAAGAGGGACATAATATTTTCAGTCCCAAAATGTAACTGTTTGCATCTCATCATGAAACCTGAAGATGGCTCTTTAACTTTAGATGGTGTATGGGCACAGAAACTTCTAGAATAAATTTCTCCTATCTTCTCGTTGACCAAATTTCATGATACCACGAGGTCCTTAAAACATCAGCTAGAAAAATTTGACATTATGATACCAGACTATTTCTGGTCTATGATTTTTCTGCCTCACTTGAAAATTTAACATTGACCTCAAAGTATGGAAAGGGTATTTTCCCTAATCTCCACATGGAAATGTTGATGAAATGATCGGGACCAAGTGAGGAGAAGGCATGTGTCAGTATTACAGGCTCATAAAGGGATAAATTTATATTAGAGCAAAAAAGCTAGATCTTGGGAACCTGGAATGTGATATGGAGTGAAGGTGGCGGTCATGGGAGCAGGTGCTGGAGAAAAGTGGCTTTTAGACTGTCTTGGGAACTGTAGTTGAAGTATCAATGTGTTTGTTTCTACATCTGGATTTCCCTTCATATTCTCCTTTTGTTCTTAAGCTGCTCTGAACTGGAGAGAGACTCAGCTTCTGAATTCAAGTCTGTAGGGTTTGCACTTTTGTCAGTAGATCAGAAAGAGAAAGTCTTGGATTCCTGAGTGCTGTACTTGTCCTCTGCAGTTTTCAAATTCCTTACTTGGGGGAATTCCGCAGCTCCTGCTGGCACATGGCGCCTGTGGGTGTTGACATTTCACACTGTCCAAATACCTTCATTGTCAGTCTGTCATTAAAACATTGATTCCTGGAATGCAGACCCTGTGAGGAGAGCTGCCGCCCCTGGTCTTTCTCATCTCAGAATATTTCTGGGAGGCTGATTCGGCCACTGCCTGGGATGGCTTGTGATCAGTTTGCTGGAGGTAAAGGGTTAGTTCATATTCCTAAAACATTGGCTTTCCGGACAGATCAATGAATTATTATTGTTAATACTAAAAATGCTCTTTCTTCTTTGAGAATGATAGATAAAATATTTTAATTATCCTTGCTGCACATAACTCCTGTTTAAATCAGAAGGAGATACTTGTGGCATGAGAAGGAAGAGGACTTTTTCTTTCTTCCTTATCTTTCTCTCAGTGTCTTTTTGCATTACGTTCAAGGCATGTTTGGTTCTTCAAGGGATGGATACCTGAGTATATTTCAGTGTGTGTAAGTTTATGCGAGGCCCTTTCTTTAGCTATAAGTAAATCTGCACTAAGTAAATGTTACTGTGTGGCATGTACTAGGGATCCATTCTGTGGAGTTATAGGCTCATATTTAAAGTTCCTGTGCAGGCTTGCGCTGCCACCTGTGTGTCTCCCACCAGAAGCTGTGTCTGTCAGTCAGCACTGAGTGGAGAATCCCTTCCGTGTGACAGCGTCTACTTGATGCTGGAAAAGATGGAGCTGTAAGGACTGTTCAGGGGTTGACAGTGAGGTGGCTCTGATGGACACCGACGGCCAAGGGAGCGTGTTAGGGGTGGGGAGTTGTTCTGGGTCTAGGTTGTGGTGATCATTCCAGAAATTCATTTGGACATCAAAATCCATAGAACGTGAGTGATTTTGCTGTATATAAATGAAACAAAATGTTTAAGGAGTGCTATATTTCACAGCTTGTCTAGCATGAGCATTATCTGTTTTCTCTCATTTATCTTCCCTCTGAACTTGATGTTACTACTGTCTCTGTTACTGCATTTGTCTCTACGATTATTCACTATTGGGGGGCTGCTTACCCTCTGGAAGACAGTGCATGGAGCGAGGGTGTTGTCATCCGTGGGTCCTGGGTCTCTACTGTTTTGGGTTACAGTGGGCACTGGCTTCTGTCCTGGGCCCCCATCCCGGCTCTGCTCCAGTTAGGGAGCTGTCCAGTTTGTGCCTGTCACCCATGCAGATTTTACAAATGGCAAGTGTTTTAAATGTTAACATCCAAGGGCAGGTAGGCTATGGAATATCCTCTCCCTTGCTTCCTAACATGCTGCTGGAGACATTAAATCTGGGTTTTTCTCAAGGGAACACTGGCTCCCTAGAAGGCTTATGGGAACCCCTGTAAAGACTTGTCTGTGTTCGTTCAAGTCACAACTTTCACTTTGTCCCCTTCTAAATGGCTCAGGTTGAAACCCAAGGTAGCTCTGTGGCTCAGTGTAGCTGTTAATTAACTTGCATGGTTACCCACAGGCCAGAGGGTGGGAAACAGTTCCTAGAGAGAGAAAAAGGATGGTATATAAAATGAGAAGAAACAGGAAAAAGACAGGGAAACTTAATTATTTTGTATTCCTGGTAGTTATTTGTTGAAAGATTTCTCCAAGCCTCTGTGCTGGCACTTCGAGACCATTAGTCCATGCCCAGTGTCTTGCTTGCCACACAGATAAGACCTAAGGACTGAAGTTGGTGGCGTTGATGCCCCATGGTTCATATTGAATCTGAGCCCTGAGTAGAACTTGGAGGCACGATCTTTCTTCAGCTAGTGGCCCTACAGTTAGAAGCATCTATGTGCCAGCCTCTGTGTGGCACTGTAGTGACAGTTTGGATAACTCCTTATGAGATTCTGTGATGCAAATATTCTCCTTCCCAAAGGAGAAGCTGAAGCTGGAGCACTGAGCTGACTTCCCCTACACACGTGCAAATCCAGACACTGGCTATGCCGCTTAAGGAGGGTGTGAGATGGAGAGGGTGTTGAATTTCTCTAACCCGGGCAGGGAGTGTGGGTTTTGACCCGGGAGCATGTACCTTTGGGAAGTGGGTCTTGTTTTAGGGACAGGTGCACAACATCTTGAGATTTGGTACAGGGCTGTCGGATGCTCTGCCCACACTCGCCACAGACGACACGGGCTAGGAGTGTGGGTGGGGCTGGCTTGAGGTCATTTCCAGGGAAAGTGGATGTGCGCAGTGAGACCAGAGGGACCAGCAGAGAGGGGAGGTGGTGAGAGGGGGAGGGGGCGATGAAGCAGGAGAAGAAATTCATGCACAGTTGTCTGTGAAGAGGAAGAGAAAAGAAATGCGGCAGAGCGCCCAAGCAAGACCCCGCTCCATCCCCTCCTGCCCCTTCCTCCTCCCCCCCTTCTCCTCCCCTCTCTTCCTCTCCTCTTTCTCTTCCCCTTTCTCCTTCCCACCACTCCCTTCTACTTTCCTTTCCCCTCCCTGTTTTCCTGTGGAAACGGGAAACTTTGAACCCTGGTGAGAGAGCAGCATGGAGCACTGCACAGAAGGCAGCACCACGTGAGCGCGTTCCTGTGACGGCTCTGGCATCGCTGCCGCGGACACAGGGGGGCGGGCGGCTGGAGGAGGCCGGTGGGCGGCGATGTGAGCAGAGAGATCTGCTTTTTGCTGGGGCCTGGCCCACGGGACACAGAACGGCCCGTGTCCTCAGGGCCCATGTGGGACAGAGGCTTCTGGAGCTCACCTCTCATTCCCTCCTGCCACGCTTAGCAGCCAGGACCACTCGGGGGGCGTGGGAGGCACAGAGGAGCCGAGGATAGCTGCAGCGAGTGAAGTGAGGGGTGGACCTGGGACCGCATCAGGGTTCTGAGGAGTTACCTGTGCCGTGCGTCTTCCTTCCCGGTGACGGGCGCCGGGTGTTGTGTGGGCAGCGACCTTCACATCCCTGGGCTTGGTGTGCTTGCGGAGAAGAGATGATAACTGGCTTGACGGAGCTGGTCTCTGGAGTCCCTCTAGGCTGGACTGCTTCCCCTTCTACCGGTGTCTAGCCCACCGGGCTGCTTCCCCTTCTACCAGTGTCAAGCCCACCGGGGACTTGCTGGAATGCTAGTTCTGATTCTGCAGAGAGGCAAGAGCCCAGCTGCCTTTCTAGGGTGTCCAGGAGGCATTGCTGCTGCCCTGGTCTTCACTCTTTCCCCTAGAACTGGGCTCTGGCCTGTGTGTCCCAGGGGCGGGCTGGTCCTGGGCCAGAGGTAACTTGGTAAGATGACTGGTCATCACCGGGCCTGGGTTCAGGCCCCAGTTTGTCCTAAAAGGATATTTGCTATATCAACAAGGTCCTCTGACTTCATGCCCCCCTTCTAAGGAACCTTGTCAGGATGCTGCGGATGTTATTTCCTGGGCATCGCCACTTGCTGTGCTCCTGTCATGTGCTGTTTTTCCTTGTCACAGCAGCCCTGCAAAAGGTGGGGCCAGTGTCTTCCTTTACAGAAGGGGAGACAGGTGCTCGGCGGGGTCACAGGCCCACAGGTTGAGTCTGTCACTGGGAGCCAATTGCACTTACATGTGAGAGTGTATGAGAGTGTGGATGTGTCCATATCATGAGTCTGTGTGGATGTGTCCGTATCATGAGCATGTGTATATCAATTCATGAGGCATCTGTGTATGTGTGATATATTTATGTGTGTATGTGCATGTGTGTTTGTAACTCTATTTGTGTGTATATGCCCAAATATACACATGCATGTGAATATGAGTATATGTGTGTATATATGTGTGAATGTGTACACTTACATATATTTTCATGTGCTTATGTTTATGTTTGCACACCCATGTATGAGTATATTTGTACATGTGTATGCAAATGTGTGGACTTGTTTCCATATGTGCATATGCATGTGCATATATACACATGCACATGTACATATGTGTGTGCATTTCAGCTATGTGCATGTATATGTGTATAAATCTGTATTTACACATCCATGTATGTTTGTGCCTGGGTGTATATGCACATATGTATGTTTGTACATGTGTTTTTCTGATATCACTTTGCTGTCAGATGCTCTTTTGGGTTAGTGACTTTCAGTCCTTTCCACATAATAGTTTCAGGTCAGAGACAAAACTCAAGGCTCACTGTGAGCTGTGACATGCTCTCCAAACTGTGAAGCAGTCTGGGCACTTTTGATCCCCCAGAACCTCTGCCTTTCACCCACCATCACCCCGACACTTGCAGGCCTATTCTTACAGGCATTTAAAGTTTTCCTCTGTGGGTTCTCAGCTAAGAGAAAGAACAGGTTTCTTTTTCCATTTGTTCCCTGTAGCATCTGGTCACTCTTTGTAGGCACCAGACTAAGGAAGAAAGGGAGGCATGGGGGTCCCAGGACAGACAGCCTCCGGGCGCTGGGGCTCAGCTGGAGTTGCTTTCAGACGAGGCTGTCACACCGGAACACTTGTCTATCTGTGCAGTGCCTGCCCAGAATGTACTGGGGCTTGAATTTCTGGAATTGCACTAAGCCATACATGACCCTCATGTGCTTCTGAGGGAAGGAAGTTGTGGGGACCTCAAGAGATATTTCTGCTTTGGCCTTGATTGGAAATATCCAGAAATGGTCATCTGGAGGGTGATAGGGGAAATGGCAAACTGGAGATGCTGGTTCTGTACAAATGTAGTGTAAGTTGTTTCTCTGTTCAGAATATTTATGGGGTTTTCCTTGACAGAGTGAGAAGAGGAAATAAGCTTTCCTGTCTCCCACAGCTGCAAAAGAACGCTAATTAGAGTTGTTTTAAATACAGTCATAGCAGGGCAGCCTCTATTTGGAAGGAACATGTTGAGTTTACACTTCGAGTGTGCCAGTACTTGAGCCTGGCCCTCTGCCTTCCTGCAGTCAGGTGGCAGCAGTGGGAACCATAAACGCTCCTTGCTTTATTCTTCAATGTCCCAAGGCTGTCATTGTCGCCCAGTAGTCTCGGACACCTTTACAGAGAAACCAGCTATGACAGACTGTGAAGGTCACAAAAAGGGCAACAGTGCCTCACGAGAGGGCACCAGTCGGGGAAGATCTGCAATCCTGACGTCTTGAAGGCCCTGCATCCTGCAGGACAAGCTCTTAGAGATGTCATTGACATCTACCCTCATTTCAGTCCATACCTCAGCAGCTGCCACTGGAAATACCCTTAGCTATCTGTGGCGTTTGGTTGTAAGAGCTTCTGAGTCTATTCTTGATCTGTGTTTTTTAAAGACAACATTAAATGCCAGAGGACCTGTTCCTGTCCCATGAGTGGCCATTGACTTCTAGATTCCCAAGAGTGTCCTGAGCAGGGAATCCACTTCTTTTCCTCAACGCTGTGTTCCTGACAACTGTGACCACATAGATAGATGATAGTTCCTCTACTCCCTCCATTTGTTCTCTTGCAAATCTGCTGTGAAGCCCAGTTAGCAGAGTGGACCATGACTGAATGTACTCACTTGGGTCACCAAATCTGGGTCAGGAAGACATCCATGTTCAAAGCAGCTGGAAATGGGGCCATCTGAACGTCAGGTGGAGCTAAGGATCTGAAAGAAGGAATGGGTCTCCCTACACCACTCCACCCATTTCACAGGTTGAAGGATGTGGGGGAGGCAGAGCTGGAGAGGAGTCCAGCACGAGGAAGTGTTAATAAGTACCCCACTGGCGGGCTATCAGAAACAAGGGACATAAACACCCTAAGGCCGGCGTGTAGCCCTGGGGGAACATGCTTCTCTTGAATGTCTTCTGAGCCTCTATTTCACAAAGGCTTACAGTGTCACACTGTTGCTTCGGGAGTGGGGAGGAGCACAGCACCTCGGTGAGGTGTCTGGGCAGCCATGGAGGAAGGGCTGCGGACTGCAGGCCAGCTGCTCCTCATCATGGGGAGGGCGTGCTGGTGGCAAGCTCGTCCTCTGAGCGCTGGCTGTTGGATGCCATCATGGCACTGTGGTTAGGACCATGGTGGTGGCCACTTCTACCTCACTGGGGTGAGAGACAGCTCTGGACGGTCCAGGACCTTGCCAGGACCGCATAGCTGGACAGTGGTGGGACCAGGCTGCCAGCCTTCAGAGGTCCTTCTAGAGCAAACACATTTCTGAGGGTGTTGGCTTCCTGTAACAGACTGGAGCCATTCATTTCACAGTAGCCGTAGGTGCCACTTGGAATTGTCTGTTTACTTAGTTATCCCGAATCTTTAATTTGGGGCTTATTTATCTTAGGTTTTAGATTTGGAAGGCTGTGACACTGAAATTTAGTTATCCTGAATCTTTAACTTGGGGCTTATTTACCTTAGGTTTTGGATTTGGAAGGCTGTGACACTGCTGATGAGGCTCACCGTGCTTTCCAGGGCTTCGTGGAACCCTCACAGGAGAACTGGCCCAGCAAGTGGGCAAAGCATGTGGAGACACACGTGGCTGTTCTGTGCGTCTCCCTTATGCACAGAGCTTGACCCAAGCCGGTGGATCACCAGTGTCTTCCCAACACTCGGGGAAGCATTTGCACACCAGCGTTTGGGGGATGTGCTCCTGGTCTGCTCCCATCAGGGCCAGAGTGTCCACTCCTTATTTCTCGTGCTCCAGAATTTGAGCAGCTGTATTTGCCGTTTCAATTTAGATTTTTCTCTCTGCTTCATTTGGCAATAGCATCACAGGGTGCATTTAGCTTATCGGCTTAATAGTCACAGCAACCACCAATTCTGGCTGCCAGTGGGGTATCGTCAGGTGGGAAGATGATGTGGTGAATGGACATGTCAGATTATAGATGGTTGTGAATAGAAAAAAGAGAGGGACTTTGTAGGTTTGGTTTTTTAAGAAAAATATAAAGGGGAAATAGACTTGCAGCTAGGTGTAAATTTCCCTGCAGTGCAAATCCTCTTTTAAATGACGGGGGATTATGCCAGCCAGAGTTGTATCTTGGCCTCAATTGGGGGACCCCAGGTTTATTTTTAAACAGATCACATTGACCCTCTTTTTTCTGCTTTGGGGGTTACCCTGTGTGTAGTTGCAGAGAGGCTGTTTTGGATGTGTTTGCTTACATCTGCCTTTGGCATCTTCCTGAGGTATTCTCATCTCTGCTAAAATGCCACGGTCCTTAGAAAAAAGACTGAGCAGAAAAGTATTTGTCAGAAACAAAATAATTATGCAGCAGCACCGAAATGCTTCTGAGCCAAGGGCCCAGTCCAGAGGAGGCACAAGCTGGTTTCAGGGGCTGTCAGAGGCCCCCATGCTGGCCAGTGGGGCAAGGGTTCGAGATGGCCCCAGAGGGGGCTTGACTGGGGCCAACACAGCTGCTGACCTGTCCTGGCCCGTCCTGGCCCAGGCTTGCATCCCACGATGTTGGCCACAAAGTCAAGGGGAGCCAGTGCCTGAACAGCCTCATCAGTGACAACCTGATAATGACTCTGATCCATGTGCAGGACTATGGGGAGGGAGGTAACATCCCAGGCCAACAGCAGAGCTGTCCTCTACAGGGTTGAGGTGGCCTAGGAAACCTAATATGATAGTCACTGGGGCCAAGTGAATGTACAGGCAAACAGGCACTAGGTGAGGCTGCTGTTGCCTGGCTTTTTACTGGCTGGACCTGAGTTCTGATCCTGGTCAGCCCCATTCTGACTATTAGGCAGTATGTGAACCAGCGGACTTCTTTCTCTCTAAACCTCCAGTTCCACCTACTGCTGTCCCTGTGAGAGACAGCTAAGGAAACCAGTTGATAACACACAGTGTGTCAAACCCTTATAAAACACCTAGTAAAATTGTAAATCCCCTTGTGTACACTGCTTTCATACATCAAGCGCTCCTATGAAGCATTCAGAGCAATAGATGGGAGGCTCCTTACAGCGTCCTGGCTGCCAAGGGAACTTGCATGTGCCTGCGCGCTCCAGCCTCCTGGGCTGTTGTCCAGGGCAGCCTGTGCTGGGCCTGGAAAGGCTGTGCTCTGCGTCCTTGGCTTCATGGCCTCTCCCATGGTCCTGGGTGGTGGGGAGCGTATCACTGTGCACTCGAAGATATGTGATGTAAGGACCCAAGGACATAAGCACACATGTAAAGAAAAGTAAAGAATTCTGGGTAAGGAAAAAAGCTTGTTCTGTGGGGTTTAAAAAATCAGAGAAATGGTAGTTTCCATTGTCCATATATTTTCATTTGCAGATGCTTAAATTTGTAAACAATACTTTGAAAACCTTATTCTGGGCATCCTCATTAACTTTGTACTATATTGTACAAAGACTCTCAAAAGAATGTTGTATTTCAGTAACTTTGTAAATATATTTCAAGACATTTTGTATATAATAAACTAAATTAAAAATTTAGTTAAGAAAAGAAAGTATATCTCTACGAGTGAGCTCAATTCATTGCACCTACAGAATTAAGATGTTCCTCATTTATTAAAAATAATTAAATGTAATTTTTATAAACGAATGATAGTCCCTCCTGCAAAACTTGAATTTCTACTTCTCTTTTTGAACTCTCTTCATAAAACAGCCACTTTTCTTGTATTTCAGTATAAAACCCAGTGCACGAATCTTGGGTGGCAGAGGTCGGGGATCAAGAATAAAACCGATTTATTACTCATATCTTGTCCTTAAGCCAAGGTTTGTATGTTCCCTAGTCCTGCAATGTGATTTATTTTTTTCACTACAAGATTATTTTATGGGTCACTGTGTCCAGAGGGAAGCAATGCTTTTCTTTCTTTTTCTCACTTGATCTGTTTTCACGTCCATAAAATGAAGCCTGTAATTTGAGACTTGATCAAAGTCTGAATGCCCTGGACACGTATCTCCTCCCCAGACGTGTTCACATGCACATTCCAGGAGATTCTGGTCGCTGAGTAGCCCTTAATTTGCTGTAATGTCTGATTCAGCTTTGGAAATTGCCCTTAGCATGTGTGTGTCATGCAGTGCAGGCTGTGACTCTGATTACCTGGCTGTGTGTCAGAGTTCTGTCCTTGGCTTGGGCACTGTGATGTGAGGATACGAATATTCACCCAGCTGTGCGGGCCTGACTCGCTCACAGGCTGCAGGACTGTTGCGTGGAAGGTGGGCTGCCTGACGTGGATGGAGGTCTTTGTGCGCCCTTAGCTGGAGTGAGTGTTTGTGTGCCCTATGTGCTGCGGCCCTATGTACCGTGTGTCCTATGTACTCCTGTGGCATGGGGGACACTGGCATGGCAGAAGCGCCCTGCCCTGGAGAGGGGGGAAGGAGGTGGCAAGTTGGAAGAGTTGGGGAGGAGAAGCTCAGAGAGGTTCACCCCTTCCCCCAACTTCCTCCTGCTGTGGGTACGGATGACCATGAGGAGGAAATGCAGCTACTGTTCAAAAACAAATCCTGAAACGTTGTTGAGGAAATCTGTTGTATTTTTATTCTTTAAGGTTGAATTTAGTGATACGTTCTCCCAGCCAGTTCTCATGAACTGATTTTCCCTCACATTCCTACTCCAGGGTCATGGGCCTGCTCTGGGGTAACTGGCATGAAGTTGTATGGCTTCAGCTCTGGAGCTTGTGTCCAGTCCTGCTCAGAGAGCAAATGAAGTCAGGGATTTTTTTCTTCCTAATTCTGCACGCTGAAGACACCAGCATCTGCTGTGATGTCAGCCTCAGCTTGCCAAATACAAACCTCGCTGCAGAATGAAAATGCTACTCATGCTGACTTCTGGTTTCTGGTCATTCCTTGACACTGTTAGCCTGTCTAGCATGGGAAACTCATTGATGTAGCTGATTTTCTGGATTTCCATCCTCTGTGGAACTCTTAAGGTGTGTGGTAGGAATTGCAACAGAGAGATTTGGTCCCAGGTTTCTAAGCAGCATCTGTATGTGATTTGCTGCTGGGCCCTGGCTCCCTCTTGGCAAAGATAAGGGCACTGTCCTTAGGGTGCATGTCCCTTAAGGACCTTGACATTGTGAATCCAACATGGGAATTGTTGGGGGAGAATCTCGATCTATGCTGCTATCTGCTCTGCTTCAAGGACTGACCCAGTCCATGACAGGTGATGATTTCTCGCTCTCAAAGGAGATGGATCATGCCCCACAGAGGGAGAAGGTAGAGCTCAGGGAAGGCCAGGCAAGGCCAGAATTCAGGGAGGGTGGACAGGGTGGTTTGACCTCTGTAGTTCACTTTCCAAGTACAGTGACAGGTGGACAGAGCGGAGACCCAGGGGCCCTGGACCTGAAGGTGCCCAGGCACAGGGAGGACAGAAGGCTGCTGCGTGCCCTGTCTGATCCTAGAGGAAGTTCCTTCCAGCCACCTGCCATGTAGAAGGTAGCTGTAGATCAGATCTGCAGAGCATCAAAACACCCAACCATTTCTCTTAATTCAATTGTTTCAACAAAAAATAAAATAAAAACAGATTTTATGAATTGAGCAATAACTTAGTTACTTTATAAAACACAACCTCTCTGAGTTTCCTGTCTGGTCTTTCAAGGTACCATGCCAGTGTATGATTGTAGTAGGGGCTGCCTCAGTGGCTCTCCTGCCTGGTAATGTGCCATGTCCCAGTTCTGGTGTGAAGCTTATTAAAGGATGGGCCCCAGTGTGTCCTCAGAACTCCCTAAATGATTCCAGTGTTCAGCCAGTTCATGATTCATTTGTGGGCCATTTTTTAAACTTCTGTGTAGATAAAGCTGGTTACTATCCTTTGGGTTCTATGTGTGAAGAGAAAACTCCAGTTGCCTCTGGTGATGGTTGGACCTTGTCTTCCTCCTGGCTGGGAACATGATATTTCCCTGGGAACATGCTATTTCCTCCCCCTTGGACTCATTGTCCCTTCTGTTAGCTACTGTAGACTATTTTTTTTTTTTTTGAGACAGGGTCTCGCTTTGTAGTTCGGGCTGGCTCTGAGCTCACTAAGTAGCCCAGGCAAGCCTTGAGTTCAGCAGTCCTCCTGTCTCTGCCTCCCGAGTGCTGGGATTACAGGCGTGAGCCACCACGCCCGGCTACTATAGAGTATTTTTTGTTACTTGATTGGAGGTTGCAATTGGGAGTCAATTTCTATCAGCTCTCCTTTTTCTATTTCTTTAGAAAAGGGCATTGCAAAGTCCACATGTCCTCTGCACGCAGAGCTTCCTGGGTACCCTGTAGCAGTCCTCTCACTCTCAGGAGTGGACTCAGTGCTATTTTCACAGATACAACTTGGTCATTTAAGATGTTTTTGTCTGGAGAAAGTGGAAACATGAGGGAAGAGGTGGAGGAGAGAAGAAGGTGGAGGAGAGAAGAAGGTGGAGGAGAGAAGGTGGAGGAGAGAAGAGCTCATCAAGAAGGCATTGATGAGCTTGCAGTAACTCTGACAAATGGTACCACTTGGTCAAAGGTTTTTAGGGAAAGTCTCAATCTCTATTTTGTTGAGATACATTTTGCAATTCTTGGGCACCTCCTTGGCACTGGCCCTGAAACGGCATGGGGCAGGTGTCTGGGTACTGGAACCATTCAGCTGCACCCCTGGCCTGTTGGTCTGGAAACCAGCAGCTCACTGCTCAGGGTACTACTGACATGATCCTGTTTCTGGAACAGTTTTTCCCTCTAAGACTTTTTTTTTTGAGACAGGGTCTCGCTTTGTAGTTCAGGCTGGCCCTGAGCTCACTATGGAGCCCAGGCAAGCTGCTGCGAACTCAGCAATCCTCCTCTCTCTGCCTCCTGAGTGCTGGGATTACAGGCATGAGCCACCATGCACGGCACTCCTCTAAGACTTTTTTTTTTTTTTTTTTTTTTTGAGACAGGGTCTCGCTTTGTAATTCAGGCTGGCTCTGAGCTCACTATGTAGTCCAGGTAAGCCTCGAACTCAACAATCCTCCTGTCTCTGCTTCCTGAGTGCTGGGATTACAGGCGTGAGCCACCATGCCCAGCTCCTCTAAGACTTTTGTAACAAGCCTCACGTCTGTCCCATACATATTCACTGTCCTCAGTGTTCTAGATCTGTCCACCTTGATATCTTTCTTTTCTATTTATTGTCACTGACTTCTCTGTCCATGTTGGTTACTGTGGCCAAGTACCAAAACCAGGGTGGCTTAAATAACAGCAGTTCATTTCTTAGTGTTTTGGAGAGTGAGAAATGTAAGATCAAGCTGCAGGCAGATTTGGGGTCTGATGTGGGCCACCTTCTCACTGTGTCCTCATGTGTCAGAAAGGGAGGCAGCTCTCCTGGGCTGCTTTTATAAGGTCACAAATCCTATTAATGATGGCAACACATCATCATCACACTGTCTTGGGGGTGAGGATTTCAGCATGCAAATTTTAAACGGACTCAAACATTTAGTCTGTACTATCCATTTTGTGCTTCCTTCAAAATTTGTTTATTGCAGCAAAATCTCTCTGGCTCTTTATAAAGATGGATTTTAGTGTAACACCTCTCTGTTTCTCTGTCTCTGTCTGTCTGTCTCTTTCTAATGTACTGACTGAGATTTTCTCAAGCAAATGAGAAATACCAGCAGATGAGGGCAGTGTGAGTAAGGGGTGCAGGAGGCCTGAGCTCTCCTGCAATGCTAAGTGGGTCAGGCCAAGGCCCTTAAGGGTCTTAAAGGAAGTCCCGTGGTGGGGCCTCCTTCCTCCTGTCTACCCTTTGATCTGGCGGTACATAGGATTCCTATCAGCACAGTGAGGGACTGGTTGTGTCCATAGCTATAGAAGGTTGGGATGAAGCAGGTTGAATTTACTGTGAACTTGGATAGAGAGCTCCCCTGTGTACCATGGACATTAGGAAATTAAGGAGGAAAGGGTTTGAGAAGTATACTGTCTTTTCCTTCTAAACAGTCTCATGTTTACAAGATAAATTAAGTAGTTTAGGGTCTTACTACAAAAAATCTTTAATATTTTAAAGAAACTAGCATCTAAGTTAAAAAGTGAAACTAAACTAGTTTAGTCTAATTTAAACTAGTACAGCTGAGATAAACTAAACTAGTTTTTCTACTTTATGGAAAATTTCCAGTGCTCTAAGCAAAAGACAGGGGATGGATCAGGAGGGGACTTCTGATGTGAGGGGAAGGATGCTTCTAGAAACTTCTGTGTTCCAGGAAAGAATTTAAGAAACTAAATGTCCAATTCTCCTTCCCTCGTTGCTGTGTGTCATAACATTTTTCCCACTGAGGACTGAAATATATTAATTCGTGTCTTCAGACTTAGCACTACCAGGCATTTTCTATTCCTGTCACTCCTCATTTTTGTCTCAAAGGAACTGAAATGTGCTTGACTGAGATGTGTTTCCTCACCTTGTACCTCTTGCTGGTTCTTTGCTTGTATGGAGGACAAACCTTCCTCATTAGAGGTTCATCCTTACACCTGAGCCAGTGAGTGCAGGGTAGAAAAAATCAGCAGAGTCTAGACCCAAACACATTACAGTTGCTTTCCTGGCAAGACATCTGAATTGAGTCTGTATCTTGTCCATGCATTTTAAAGGATAATTTTGGCCTTGAATGCAATATATAAAAGCAATATTTCCTTCTTTTTTGTATCTAAAGAAAGTCTTTGACTTAACTTTCTTCTATTCCAGTGAATGTCTTCCAACAAGCCCCAGATATCATCTGTACCAGGGCTTCCCTGCTGCAGCTAGGCTCACTGGTCTCTTGTCTAACAAAGTCCCCAAGAGACACAGAAGACTGCCCTTCAAGGATGTGCCTCTTGGTTTTGGAAGGTCTTTATGAATTTTCATGTGTGTGTGTGTGTGTGTGTGTGTAGCACTGGGTATTAAACCTAGGACTTTTGCCATGAGCTATAGCCATTTTTGAAAAAAAATTTTTTTGAGACAGAGGCTTGCTAAGTCATTAAATTGACCAGGCAGGGCTCAAACTTAAAATCTCTTGCCTCAGCCTCCTAGACTGCTGGGATTACAGAAATGCAGCATCACACCTGGTTCTATCATCATTCTTGACATATTTTTTGTTGCTGCTGTTGGAAGCTTTCTTTGTTGAGTTTTTCTTGGTCTGGTCATCACTCAATTCTCTGTATTTACTTCTTCCTGGTTTTACTGTATATAATAGACTATATCTATTGAATAATGTTTGCCTGTGTTTTAATGTGCTCTGGCTTTTGGCAGATCTTAGTAATTACACAACCTGATGATGCTGGTCAAAGTCAAGTTCAGACATAGGATGAGGAAGAGATGCAGTGTCTTGTGGTGTTTTACCCTGTTCCTCATCTGGTAGGTAAATTGTATTCCTTGTGCTGTTAATAAAGTGAATATTCTGTTATCCTCTTATGGATTAAACATGTATAATTGATATGTACTACCGTATGTCTCATTACAAAGCTTCCTTAGGAATTTAGTTGAGATCTATTACCTCACAGTTGATTCTTTTGCCCTGTTTCCTCTGTAGGCTTTGGAAATTTTCTATGTATTTACAATAGGGATGAGAGCCAGTGGTGTGCTAATAAATGTTTAATAATCAGCTATCATGGAAAAATGCACTGACTTGCAATTTGGCCATCATAGATAATTTTGAACTATCAATGGTTTAACAAGTGACTCAACAACTTCTTGAAAATGTGTCAATTGGGTGTCACCAGGAAGTGTGAGCTATATGACTTTACTGATTACAAATGGCTTTCCAATCATGATTTCATTTCTGATTTATAAACAGCCCCTTGCAGCAGGTATGGAATATATGAGGAGCCTGTGACTCAGTGGCCAAGGAGACGAAATAGATTTGCAGCTACTAGTGGGCAGTGCAGAGTCATTGTACTGGTTCTGAGCTTAACACTTTAGTGTTCTTGTCATTGTGAATACGTCAGTGGTATCAGGTTTGGACTCTAAAGTAGTGACTTGAAAATTACTCATTTTTAGTTATTTGAGAATGTTCTTCAAGAATAATAATCTGGGGCTGAGGATTTAGCTCAGTGGCACCGCACCTGCCTGGCAAATGCAAGATACTGAATTCTATCCCCAGTATTGAAAAAAAGAGAACATTTTCTCTCCTCTCATCTTCAGACATCATATCTATCTAAAAGAGTTTTGGGTATTTTGAACATGACTGCTGTACAGTTATATATTTCTTAAGAGTGGTATTCAAGCAACCCTTAGTTACTGATGCTCATCACTTCTTCATTTCTCCTCTTAAAGAGGCTTGGACAATGTCTTTGTTTACTTCCTGGTTTAACAAAAATCACCTTAAGTGACTCAGGGGGCACTTGGATGCCCTTGTTGCTTTGAGAAACACATTAGCTTGCTTGGCAGTGTTTTCAGTCTAGCTGTTCATCTTGGGGTGACTTGCAACACGGTATGATGTCAGCGATGGTGACAATAGAGTCATTAACCTAGGACTTTTCGTCAGCCACGTGTGCTTGGGGGTGCTCTTTGAGTATTACTTAGTTTTTGTCTCATTTTGGCTGTAGGCACTTTTGTTTTCATTTTGCTTAAACTGGGGTCGTGTAGGCAAAACCCACCTAATATATGTAGCATGTAAGCAATGGAACTGGTATTTGAGTTAATTTTTCCTGTCTGCGAAGGGCTTATGTGGGTTTTCACACAACAAAGGCAGTCACACCTTTGATAAGGCATGTTAACAGACAGATGCATCTCCATGAGCTTTCAGAGAAGCACGTGTTATAGCACGTACAAAGCTTGTAATGATGTCCCTTGGGGCCTCTGGTCTCACTATTAAAAAATATTGAAGTAATAAAAATTGTCATGATTGACATAGCTCATAAAACTTTTACAAATGAAAATATAGTTTCATGTCAAATTGAGATGAATTTGAACCATTATTTTCAGTAAGATGGTATGGTTTCTCTCAGACCCTTTGGGTAGATTAAACTCATAAAACTGTCAAGGGACAGATCACAACTTCTTTCCTATATGAGAATCTTTAGATCAGCTCATCTGTTTCTTTGTTCTAGACTTTTTAGGAAAGTAGGGTAATGAGTCCCTAGTTCCTAATCTCTGTTAGAAAAAAAGGCAGCTTCAGCCCAAATCTGCCTATTCCTAGTTCCCAAGACATGTGCAGAGGGAGGACGCACCCAGCGTGGGGACTCAGAGCTCCCCTTTCCTGTTGCTGTGATGGCCGGCACTGTGGGTGTCTCTCCGCGAGAGCCTTTGCCATGTGTCCTTTTGAGAGTCCGGCCAGTTGGCAGTAGGTGTATAAAGTTTACAATGAAACACCCACAACATACTTATGGAATAGTGCTTATCGCTTTTCATTAATCTCATTCGGGAAGGAAAACTTTCAGAGGAAGCAGGAAAAGATTTAGAAGCTTTTTTTTTTTTTTTTTTCTCCTGACTCTTACTCTTTTATGTGAAGTCTGGAGTCTAAGAAAGCTTCAGTAAGCCAGTTAAGTGATTTCATAGAGTTGCTTCTGTGCAAGGTGGCCATGGGCCTGCCTCATAGGCCCAGGAAAGTTCAGCTCTGTTTTAGCTGTGTTGTCCAGGAACCTGGGGACTTCAGAGGCCACTTTGCTCTTTGGACTGGAGATTTATTGCCAGCAAAATGAGAAAAATTCAGTTATCTCTGAAATTACCAAGCATAATGTAACAATTCTTTGATTTATTTAGAAAAACTAGTAACAATAACAACCAATAATATACACTTCTAACAAGGTTCTGGTGTTTTCAAAGTCCCGCGCATTTAATGTTCAGAATTATCTGACCACACAGATACTGTGATTGGAGCGCTGGACCAACAGAAGTTTGCTACCTGCTTGCAGACGGCCCACAGAATCCCAGGAGGGTGGCCACCTGGCCCTGGATACCCGGAAAGCTAGAGAGCTGCGTCCAAGAGGAACTAACCTCAGTGCCCAATTCTCAACTAGTGCTAAATGAAGGAGCGGTGAAGAGAAATTATGTCACAGTAGAGCACACACCTTCTGTTCTCTGCCTGTCGCGCTGTTTGTGGATTGTCTAACCTTGACAAAGGGTGTAATTAATCAGTGGTCACAGCAACAGCAGGCTTCTTGGACTGGCAGGGACCAGGGACCAGTGCCATGTGGGTTTTGGACACAAGAGGGTGCCGTGGCATAGTGTCAGCTTCCTGTGAAAATTTTGGAAGAGACAAGGTTACATTTTTGGGTCCTCATTTGTCACACTGGGGCAAGCATTTTTCATTCCTGTACAATACAGAATAAAAGTCATGGACAAACCAATCCCACACGTGCCTCTGTGATGCTATCCCTGTCTTCTTGCAACCTGGTTTCCTTTCAGTGGCTCACTCTACTGCCAGTCTCCAGGCTCTATTAATGGCAGATGGAATTAAGTACCATCACCATGGATATTTTATTTAAATTGATTTAAAAAATCTTTCACTACATAATTACGTGTCTGGTCAGTGATCACACTGCTGTTCCATGTGAGTAGAATGAGGATTTAAAGAGGTGATTGTTAATAGGCCACTGAGGTACCTGTTGGGCCTCAGATGAGACTGAGCAGGAAGAAGAATGGGGCTGATTGGTCAGGCTTCCCCAGAGCCCTGCTCCAGAGCCCTACACAGTGATGGGAGCTGCATTTAAAAAAAAAAAAAAAAACAGTAGAGGGACTTGCTGAGCGCGCGGGAGAAGCGAAGTGAGCCTGTTCTGGCCACGGGAGAGCCCTGCCAGTTGCGCAGATGCTTTTAATTAATCACGCTGCTGAAAAAGCTTCCTGGTGTGCAAGACAGCAGGGCCTCCTTTCCAAGCCTTGGAGAACTCTGTGTCTTGGCCCCAAAGTCCATGGCCTGTGTGTTATTGTTCCATGAGCAACCTGTCATCTCGCCTTGCCCAGACAGCCTTCCTTACAAGATATGTTTATAGGAAAAGTCTTGAATCACCCCACATGAGCATAGATGGATGACCTGGAAGCCCTGTTGTGAAAGGATCAGAGATGGCTGCTGCTGACCGAGAGAAAACTGTCTTTTTAATCCACAAGTCTCGACTTACCTGCTGAGATGGGTCCATCACTAGAAGACAATCAGGAGCCACTGCTGGGAAGGGGTGGATAGGTCCTCACCTTCCCCAGCACTTCCCCTAGTATCACGGGTAGGTCACAGGGATGGTACTCAGGCACCACAGAGATCTACAAGCTCCTGCTTCGCTGGCGGGGATAAGCATGAACAGAGCAGATCTACATCTCTGAGGAGTGTCTCAGGTGAATAATAAATAGTTCTGTCTACTTTTGAAGAAAGTAGCGGGGCATAGGACAGGCAGAGGGCATGCTCACGGGCTGCTGGCCTCAGACTCCCACTCTTGGTCTGAAGGCCCTATGGCCTGAGTCTTCCATCCCTCTTGTTTTGCTTCTCAGTTTCTGTTTCCTCCTTCTACTCCTTCTACCTCTCCTTTCCCACTATCCTTTATGTCTCTTTCTGCCTTTCATCAATTTTCTCTTCCTTCTCTCTTCTTTGTCATGCCCTTTGAGTTCCTCCCCAAGGACTGGTGGGTAGCACTGAGCTCTGGGCGACCTCGTTCCCGGGCCATCGGGGACTGAGTCAGACTGGCCAGTTGTGTTTCCTTAGGGCCGTTGACAGTGAGTCTGACTCTCTTTGTCTGTTTGTGACAGACGCGGAGAAGATAATCACATGAAGTCGATAGGGCCTTGAGAGAGTCACAGTTACATGCTGCTCACAGTTTTGAGGCGGTTCCATGTTTGTGAAGTGAATAATGGGAGATTCCACTGGAATTATTAATGATTAGGGCAGGGGCAGGATGTGTGCTTACTCACCCTGCCACCTGAGAGGAAGGGGGAAGCGAGATTGTGGGCACTCCGTGGGGAAGTCCTCCAAGGGTCGGCACAGAGGGTTCCTAGTGTGGGGGCCATATGTTGGGTGGCTGGAATGAGAGTGTGATCTCATGGTCCTCCAGTCAGGATGGTGGGGTCTCAGGGAGACTTTTACTTCATGTGTAAAAGTTTTGTTTCCTGAGCACTGATTTAGAGGTAGCATGGCGCCGGGCGTGGTGGCTCACGCCTGTAATCCCAGCACTCGGGAGGCAGAGGCAGGAGGATTGCTGAGTTTGAGGCTTGCCTGGGCTACATAGTGAGCTCAGGGCCAGCCTGAACTACAAAGCAAGACCCTGTCTCAAAAAAAAAAAAAAAAAAAAAAAGAGGTAGCATGGCTCTTGCCCCCCATGCAGAACATGGAAAGCAAAAGCAGCCTCTGGCCATTCCTGTGTCCACTTCAACCTGGAAGCTGGGGGTGTGGGATCCCCTTCATGAGGATCGTGTGGTACACGGTCTTGCCTTACCCAGCTGTAGAAAAGATCCACACTTCCCTTTTCTCTGGGTGAGCCCTTCCTGACAAGCAGGACACACGGCTTAAGTTCAGAGAGGTCAGGAAAAGGGCCACTTCTGGGCCACTTCTGGGCCACTAGGTGGCCTGTGCTGCAGTGCCCTGAGGTACTGGAAACAGGGAGAGGTGCATCTGCTGAGGGTGAGAAGCGGGGCGGGAATGTGGCTCCTCAGTGCTGCATCGTGGTGGCCAAGACCAGCGCTCTTCCCATGTAGTGCCTTTGGAGCACCTGGGTGAGAACAGAACAGCAGCAGAACCCGACAGCTAAAGTCTTCCCTAGGCCAGCGAGGCAGGAAGCCCTAGTGGTAACCATTCTCCCCTTTTATCTGTGATTTGTACCACGATCCCCTGTGTGACAAACATGCATTGTTCAGAAACAGCAGAGACAAGTGGCTGACTGACCTGTGCTTGTCTTCTGAGACCTGCGTCTCTGAAGGGCCTGACTCCCACATGATTTCAGCGTGAACAGGGTGGCATGGATTTAGGGTCTAGGGATACTGATAAGACCTTAAAATGTCTTCAAAACACTATCAGAAAGACAAATGAAAATGAGAGGGTTTTACCATGGCTGGCTGGTTAACCCACCCCAGACTGTCTTTAGACACCAGCTGTTGGTTTTCCCTCAGTGAATTGCATGCCATTGCTTTCCCTCTGTAGTTAACTGGTGAGTTAACTGACTTTAAAAACCGACTCATAGTAGGTTTTAAAGAATAAGTACATTCCTCAAAGG
>PVIC010032110.1:0-20885 GCA_004025085.1 Thryonomys swinderianus
AAGACCCATCTGGCCTCTGCAGGCCAGAACACGGCTCAGCCCAGCACAGAAGCAAGGGTGTGAGGGGCAAAGGCAAACACCCTCCTTGGCAGCGTGGCTGGAAAATCCACCTTGTCTTCCCCCTGGCTTGGTGCGGTAGGGCTCCAAGTCTCAAGGGCAAGTTCCAACACTTGCCTGCCATGTAGGACTAACTTGGCCTGGAATCTCCCACCGGGTAATTAATGGTGCTCCCAAGGATTTGTGGACAAACTCGCCACTCTTGGCAATGCTTAGTTAGCAAAAGCTGCCTGTCCTGATGAGCCAGGAGACACTCTAAGGAGGATCTTAGGAAGTTCCTTTTCCTTAATAGGGTTCTCCATACAGAAAAGACCAAAGGAAACGTTGAACCAATTGAGCTGAAGAGTTCTTTAGAATCCTAAAAGCTGCCACTGTGTTCTTTCTGGTTTTGATTCATTCAGACAAGGAAAATGCTGCTCCAATCAGCAGGGGGCTAGTGACAGTTAGCTAGGGAGCTAGGATGTTACAGAATGGGTTGGGAGTCTTCCATCTTGCCCAGAGCCTGGGTAATCTGCTTAGAAAGGGCCGGGAAGTTAGAAAAGCTGAACTGAAATCCCAGATCTGATTTTAAGACCTGATGCATTAGGTGCAAGGCTGAGACAAGTCAAGAAACAGCGATTGCCTTCTGGTGTGATTAAAATGCAAGGCCAAATGAGGTCCAGTGCCTCTAGGCCTGACGTGTTCACAGCCATTCGACACAGGAGTCCTCAGGATCCCTATTGTGGCTAGAATATCACCTGCTCCCTAATGGCTGCTCTACTGGATCCCAAAGAGGGAAAAGGAGAAGCCTATGGCTAATTTCACATGGTGCTTGTACCTTATCTTGGAGGGCTGAGCCATGAAGTGCTGATGAATCTTCCTTTGTCTTGTTCCACCATGTAAATAAGTAGTTCTTCTCTCTGTCTCTCTGTCTCTGTCTCTGTCTCTGTCTCTGTCTCTCTCTCTCTCTCTCTCTCTCTCTCTCTCTCTCTCTCTCTCTCTCTCTCTCTCTATCTTCTGGCCCTGGCAACCAAGGAGGAGACCAACCATATCCTCCCTAGGAGAAGCCCCCTGTGCTGTGCAGAGCTTTAAGTATCTTTGTCTGTCCTGAGAAGGCACTGAAGGTCACAACTTCTCATCTTCATTCTTTATAGATGATGGAAAGTTTAGGGATTTAAACCCCTTCTGCCCAGCAAAGCCTGGCTCTCAGGACCACTTTCACTCTGAGTACTTCGAAGTTCTCTTCTGGAAATTGAAGGTGAAACATGCTCTCTTTCTCATTGTTTCCCTTTCTAAAAGGTCTAACTCTCTCTGGAGAAGGGAGAGGTAACATCAAAGAAGGGAAACACAACTGCATGACCATCAGCATTTTTCACAAATGGGCTCTCCTGGCATCCACCAATGGGCAGTTTGGGGTTTGGTCTGTTTTTAGTGCTGAGGATTAAACTCTAGGCTTTTTCACTGAGCTACTCCAGCCTTTAAAAAAAAAAATCAAGGCAGGATTCACTAAGTCACTAAGTTATCCAGGCTGAGGTTGAACTTTTGATCTTTTTGCTTCTTTAAAATGTTCAAACAGATTCCACGCCAGAGCCGCACTGAGACAGACCAGGCAAGTGCGTGCCTGGGAGCTCGCTTGCCAGGAACCTAGACCACAAAGGAGCCCGTGCCATTACCTGCGCCCACAGCAGCGACCTACTGGCTGGGCCCCATTCCACACCAGAGCTGTGCTGAGACAGACCAGGCAAGATAAAGGTGGAGGGACATCTCCTTTTAACTAATGTGCTTAGCTTGGTGTATTGTTGTTTCTGATTTTTTTTTTTTTGGCTTTTTGAGACAGGGTCTCTCGTTGTAGCTCAGGCTGGCCCTGAGCTCACTATGGTGGCCCAGGCAAGCCGCCGAGAACTCAGCAATCCTCCTGTCTCTGCCTCCCGAGTGCTGGGATTACAGGCGTGAGCTACCACGTCCAGCATTGTGTTGTTTCTGATTTTGATGCTGTTGTTACTCTTTTTATTTTTTCACTCTGACATAACTTTTTTTTTTTAATTTTCCTACTTTTCTAGTACTGAATCTGTCCAACTTTCTGGGTTTCTGTCCTCTTAATTGCTTACATCTTTATAGAAGAGGGTAACTAGTTTCTGTTTTGCCTTCTACTCCCAGGTCCCTCTATTCACCTCTTGTTCCCACACCCTCTCCCATCGTCCAGTCAGAACTAATACCAGAAGTAAAAGACTCTCAGTCTGCCCTAATTATTCTTCTGTATTATTATAAGAAGGTGTGCAAAGTCTCCAGTGATCTTGCAGCTCTCAGTTGATACTGTCTTATATATGTCCCTTTAGCCTCTGTTACCCTCTGGCATATATGAGGTTCTTGAGATCTATGTGATCTTTATAAATCTGCTAACCTTATTTCTTTTTTTTAAATTGAATTCTTTATTGGTACATTTCATATACAGCTCACAATCACACACAACATTGGGGAATTTGTACCAGTATGTGACACAGGTCAATTGTCATTTTTATCCACATCCCTCCCCCCCACACCCCCTATATACATGCTCTTTTATTTTCTTTCGGAATATTTATTCCTTCCCTTCATTACATTCCCACACCAAATTCCCTTTGGAAATTTCCCATTCTACAAAACTATCATACATTCTAAAGCTCCTTTATATCTACAGGTGCTCATATCAAAGAAAAGATCCGGTGTTTGCATATTTGTGATCTATTTATTTCAGTTATTAGTGTGTCCTCCAGGTGTATCCAGTTTCACATAAATTAATGAATTTTTTCATTCTTTATGGCAGAATAATACTCCATTTTTTAAAAAAACTACATCTCCTTTATCCAGTCTCCAGTTGATGGGCATTTGGGTTGTTTCCAAGATTGGGCTATCGCGAACTGAGCTGCTATGAACAAGGGTGTACATATGTCTTTCCAATGTGATTTTTTAAAAATTCCTTTGAGTATATTCCTAGCAGGGGGACAGCAGGGTCAAATGAGACCTCCAATCCTAGTTTTCTGAGGAATCTCCACACTGATCTCCACAATGGTTGCCCAAGTCCACAATCCCACTAACAGTGGAGAAGGGTTCCTTTCTCTCCACAGCCTCGCCAGCATTTACTGTTGGTTGATTTTGCAATAGCAGCCATTCTTTGTGTGCTAACCCTATTTCTAAGCTTTCATTCTCCTTCTGTCTTTCTACCTCCCTGACTCCCCAGTGACCTTATATTCCCAAAGGGTACTGCAGGTACATTTAAGACCTTCAGGTTGTATACACATTGCTGATTAATTCTAAATTTTGGCATATGGACATAGAGGTAACTCATGAGTTCAAAGTCTTCAGAATAGAAATTATTAAAATTTTTCATTTCATTTACTGTGTTTAACACTGTTGTTGGTACTGATTTTATTATGGTAACAAAAATAAACTGATTGTTCTGTTCAAACACCTCCCATGATGTGCCAGAACTGAGAACTCTCAAGGGTTATTACAGATTCAAGGAGGACAACCAGGAAGGTGCCACTTCCATAGGGTCCCAAATAATAGAAAGAAAGACTTGCAACAAACATTGCCCTGACACCAGGGAAGGAATTAAACAAATAACATTAGTAACAACAAAGGAATGGAAATGAGAAAATATTCAAAAAGCCAGACACAAAGATCACCACCACAGGGGAATCCAGGGAAAAGGGAAATAGAGCAAACTGAAACTCAAACACCAGGACTCTCTGAGATGCTAACAAAAGCAGTTCTAGTAAAATGGAAATCAGAACTTATCTCTGAAATGAAAACAGAAATACTGTCCACCATGAAGGACTTCATTAAAGAAGAGATCAGCGAGATTCTAGAATCTAAGATAGCAAAAGCAATGGAACCTTTTCAACAGCTTCAAGCAGAGCTCCAGGTGATGAAGAAGGAGAACGAAAGTTTACGAAGTAGGATGAATGAAGCAGAGAACCGAATCTCAGACCTAGAGGACAGGATAGCAGCCAATGAACAGGAAAGACATAAACTATGGAAAATGGCAAGGGACCTTGAGAAATCAATCCAACAGCTTCTAGATGATTCAAAGAAGAATAACATAAGACTGACTGGAGTCACTGAGAAAGCAGGAGGCGGTGCAAAAGACATTAATAAAAACTGTTTTCAGAGATAATGGCAGAAAACTTCACAGGAAAAGAATTGGGCATACGGATACATGAGGCCTGTAGGACTCCAAAAGGCCATGACATAAAAATATCTACACCTAGACATATAATTATCAAGGTTCCAGATACACAACAAAAGAATGAAATACTGAAAGCAGTGAGAGAAAGGAAGAAAATCATCTACAAAGGGAAGCCCATTAGGCTCACAGCAGACTTTTCAACACAAGGAAAGCCTGGAGTGAAGTGTTTCAAGCACTGCAGTAAAACAATCTCCAACCTAGACTGATGTATTCTGCAAAACTATCTTTCAGAATAGACAAGGAAATAAGATACTTCCATGACAAAGAACACTTGAAAAACTTCACAAATTTGAAACCTGCACTCCAAAACATTCTAAAGAACATTTTGGAAAAAAAAAAAAACACAGAAAATTCCATACCCACAAGACCCAACAGAGTTGAACTCACTGGGCAAACAAGAAACTGAATGGAAAAGGGGAAAATTAAGTGCCAAGAACAGGGAACATGGCAGCCCTAAATCTGTCCATATCAGTCATAACCATTAATGTCAATGGGCCAATTAAAAGACACAGACTAGCAGATTGGATCAAGAAGCAAGATCCTACAATCTGCTGCATACAGGAAACACACCTAATTCAGAAGGAAACCCATAGACTGAAAATAAAGGGATGGAAAACAATTCTCCATGCCACAGGAAACTGCAAAAAACCAGGAGTGGCTATCTTGTTTGCAGACAAAATAGACTTCAAACAGAAACTGATTAAAAGAGACAAAGAAGGTCACTATATTCTCATACAATTGAGGAGAAAGAAATCACAATCATATAATCCAGGAGAAAGAAATCACAATCATAAATATTTATGCAACAAACTCTAATGCACCCAACTATATAAAGCAAACATTAATGGACATGAAAAGCCAGATAACCACTAATACAATAATAATAACGGACTTCAATACTCCACTGTCACAAATTGACAGATCAACTAGACAAAGAATCAATAAGGAAATACTTGAGCTAAACCAAACTTTTGAACAAATGGACTTAATAGATGCCTACACAATATTTCACCCTACAAAGTCAGAATATACATTCTTCTCAGCTGCTCATGGATCACTCTCCAAAATAGATCACATCCTAGTTCACAGAACAGGCTTAAGTAAATGCAAAGGAATTGAAGTTATCTCCTGCATACTATCAGACCATAGTCCCTTGAAACTGGACCTCAACAGCAAAAGAAATTCCAAGATCCTCACAAACACATGGAAATTGAACAACACTCTGCTGACCAAACAATGGGCCACAAAAGAAATTAAAGAAGAAAGTAAACAATTTCCACAACTAAATGATAACCCAGTACAACATACAGGAATTTATGGGGCACAATGAAAGCAGTTCTGTGAGGGAAATTCATAGCAGTAAATGCCTACACCCAAAAAATAGAGCAAACTCAAATAAACAATCTAATGATGAACCTCAAACTATTAGAAAAAGAGGAGCAAACAAACCCAAAGCTCATCCTAGGGAGGAAATTATAAGAATCAGAAAAGAAATTAATGCAATGGAGACAAAGAGAACAATACAAAGAATCAATGAGTCAGAGTTGGTTCTTTGAAAGGATAAATAAAATCAACAGACCCTTAGCCAACCTTATCAAACAAAGGAAAGAAAAGGCTCAAATCCATGCTATTAGGAATGAAAATGGGGAAATCACCACAGATCCATTGGAAGTCCAAAGGATAATAAATACATATTTTGAAAATTTATACTCAAAAAAGATGGAAAATGTAGAAGAAATGGATAGATTCCTAGACATGTATGAACTTCCAAAGCTGAACAAAGATGATATAGAAATGTTAAACAACCCAATATCAATCTGTGAAATTGAAAATGTACTAAAAAGCCTACCAACCAAGAAAAGCCCTGGTCCTGATGGCTTCACTGCTGAATTCTACAAAACTTTTTAAAAAAGAGTTAATGCCACTACTTCTCAAACTCATTAATGAAATTGAAAGAGAAGCAGTACTCCCAAAACAATTCCTTGAAGCAACCATTACCTTCATTCCAAAGACAGAGAAAGACTCAACCTGTAGAAAACTACAGGGCAATCTTTCTAATGAACATTGATATAGAGACTCTGACTCATAAAATATTGGCAAACAGAATACAGAGAGTTATCAAGAAAATCATATACCCTGATCATGTTGGATTTATCCCAGAGATGGAAGGCTAGTTTAACATACGTAAATCAATAAATGTAATACACTATATTAACAGACTCAAGGACAAGAGACATATGGTGATCTCAAAAGATGCAGAAAAAGCATTTGACAAAATCCAACACCCATTCATGATCAAAACCCTACAGAGAATTGGAATAGATGGACTTTATCTCAATCTAATACAAACTACTTACAAGAAACCAACAGCCAGCATCATACTAAATGGTCAAAAACTGAAACCTTTTACCCTAAGATCAGAAACAAGACAAGGATGCCTGCTGTCACCACTCATATTCAATATAGTGCTGGAAACATTAGCCACAGCAATTAGGCAAGACAAAGAAATAAAAAGGATAGATAGGTAAGGAAGAAGTTAAACTGTCATTACTTACCAATGTTATGATTCTCTATATAGAGGACCCTAAAAACTCAACTGAAAGGCTGCTAGACTTAACTGGCAAATTTAGTAGTGTAGCTGCATACAAGGTCAATGCTCAAAATCAACCACCTTTGTATACACAAACAACAGACTCACTGAAAGAAAAATTGGGGAGTCAATCACTTTCATACTAACACCCAGAAAAATGAAATACCTAGGAATCAATCTAACAAAGGAGGTAAAAGACCTCAACTCTGAAAACTGTAGGACTCTGAAAAAGGAGATAGAAGAGGATATCAGAAAATGGAAAGACATCCCTTATTCCTGGGTAGGGAGAACCAACATCATCAAAATGGCTATACTTATACAACTACTATACAGATTCAATGCAATTCCAATTGAAAACCCAACACCATACTTCACAGAGCTAGAGAAAATAATCCAAAAATTCATCTGGAATCACAAAAGACCTAGAATAGCAAAAGCAATTCTAAGCAACCAGGACATAGCAGGAGGTATTGCAATCCCCAACTTAAAACTCTACCATAAAGCCACTGTGATAAAAACTGCATGGTACTAGCAAAGTAACAGACCCAAGGACCAGTGGAATTGATTAGAAGATCCAGAAACAATTTCAGATACACTAAGCCACCTTATCTTTGACAAAAGAGCCAAACATCCTCAATGGAGGAAAGACAGCCTCTTTAACAAGTGGTGCTGGAAAAACTGGGCTTTAATCTGCCCCAAACTAAAGCTAAACCTTTCTCTTTCACCACGCACAAAACTAAAATCACAATGGATTCAAGATTTAAACATTAAAACAGAAACAATAAACCTGCTGCAGAACAGTAGGTAAAACTCTTGGAGACATTGGCTTAGGCAGAGATTTTATGAACAAAACCTCTACAGCACGAGAACTAGCAGAAAGAATCAACAAATGGGATCTCATCTTCCTAAAAAACTTCTGCACAGCAAAAGAAACCACCGACACCACTAAAAGACAACCAACAACATGGGAAAAAAATCTTTACTAGCTGTTTGTCAGACAAAGGGCTACTATCTACAATATATAAAGAACTTAAACAAATCAGTCCCCCCAACTTTAAAGACCCAATTCAAAATTGACCTCTGAAATGAGCAGACACTTCTCAGAGGCAGAAGTCAAAGCAGCCAAGAAGCATATGAAGAAATGTTCTCACATCACTGGTGATTTGAGAGATGCAGGCGAAAACAACATTGAGATTTCATCTCACTCCACAAAGAATGGCTGCTATTGCAAAATCAACCAGCAATAAATGCTGGTGAGGCTCCAGGGAGAAAGGAACCCTTCTCCACTGTTGGTGGGATTGTAGACTTGTACAATGATTGTGGAGATCAGTGTGGAGATTCCTCAGAAAACTAGGATTAGAGGTCCCATTTGACCCTGCTATTCCTCTGCTAGGAATATACCCAAACGAATTAAAAGATTCATATTGTAAAGACATGTGTATACCCATGTTCATAGCAGCTCAGTTTGTGATAGCCCAATCTTGGAAACAACCCAAATGTCCATCAAATGGAGACTGCATAAAGAAGATGTGGGGTTTTTTTTTATAAAATGGAGTGTTACTCTTCCATAAAGAATGACAAGTTTCATTCACTTATATGCAAATGGATACACCTGGAGGACACACTAATAAATGAAATAAATAGATCCCAGATATGTAAATACCATATTTTGTCTTTGGTATGAAAACCTGTAGATGTAAATGCATTCTAGAATGAATGATATGTTTTGTAAAATAGGAAATATTCAAAGGGAATGTGGTGGGGGAACATAATGAGGGGAAAGAATAAATACGATTTGGAAAGAAAAAGAAATAGCATGTATATAAGGGGTGGGGGTTGTGGGTGGGTAAGGATATGGGTAAAAATGAGAATTAACTTGTGTCATATACTGGTACAAATTCCCCAATGTTGAGTGTGATTGTGAGCTGTATATAAAGTGCACCAATAAAGAATTCAGTTTTTAAAAAATGTTCAAACATCTCATTCTGTTAATTAGCAGAAAAAAAGAGAGAGTGACACCAAAGAGTTGGAGGAAAAACCCTGCCCATCTTAGTTCTTATGTTGACAAATTGAGATGAGAGGGACCATGTCATAGGATGTCACCTGGGTCCCCAAAGAGTTGTGTTATTTCCAGGAAGAAAATCTTTTATGAAAATGCTATCAGTGTTGGCACATTAAATCATTATATCAAGTTACATTGCCAAGTAATTTCTCCCACAGTAATTACAATTATCTACACACACTGAAGGGAAGCCAGAGCTAGTTTGCTAATTTTTAATGGCTAATAAAGGGTAATGTAGGCATTAGCTCTCCTGGCTGAAAGAAGGCTGGGTGCCCCCAATCTTAAGGGTCCCAGTGGGAGCTTCTGCTTCCTTTTATTCCATGGACCAAGTCTCTCCACCCTCCCAGGCTGGCTGAAGCTGGGCTTGTGAGTTCCTCAGCTAAAGCTGATGTAGTAGATAGGAGATAGGTTCTTCTATAAGTTCACTCCCAGTAAAAGGTTTCTCCCAGCTGGGGTTCAGGTCAGAGACAGTGCACACACAGCATCCAGTGCTTATTACAGGCATGTCAATTGGAAATACTATCATGGGCCCTATGAACTGACAGCAGGGACATTCATCCTCCTGACTCACAGATAACAAATGTTTCTTGCTTTAAGCGGAATTGCACATTTTTTTTTTCAGCAACAGAAATAAATCTTTTCTGGATATTCTCTCCCTCTCCCTTCCTCACCCCCACTTTCCCTCCCCCTCCCCCCCTTCCTGTACTCCACTGGGAGATTTAGCCATCATTCTGATAGCCTGTCTAACCCCTGTCTTTTTCAGCCTTCCTCTACGTTGTTACTGAGTTATGAAGACAGACACACCCTTACTGGTCTCATGCAGAGCAAGAGGTGAGAGTCCCGGCTGGTGTGGGAACATTTCCCTGATTCAAGTCACTCAGGATTGTCCTTCTGCAGAGCTCCGAGAGGAAGGATTAGGTGTTAGGTTTTTTTATTTTCCTTCCTTTCTAGAACGATGCTTATCACTTAAAAAGGAAGGGATGGGGAGGGGAATAAATGATTGACTGGACAGAGTGATGATGAGGGAGTAAATGGATGGATGGATGGCCAGTCAGTGCCTATGTGGAGGTCAAGCTTGCCTTCAGCTTCTAGTGATCTTCAGTCTATTCTAGAATCAGAACTTACACCTTCTTTTTAATGGAGCACTCTCCAGCGCCCCGTACTCTGCTGGCACAGGAGCCCTGTTCTTCCTCTTCCGGCTTTCCCATTCATACACCCCAGGTCCAAGGCTGCCGGCCAGCCTGCCTGTGGCCTTGCATCTTCCCTGTTCCCACATCCTGAACCACAGCCTCTGCCACACGCCCACCTCCTAGAATCTGGGCTGTCACCACTGTGGTCTTGCATTGAGGAACTTGGGGTTGGAACCATTTCTGCTCGAACCCGTGTCCTTCTGCACAGCTCTTTAGTCATCAGTCCCCTCCCTTCCCTGTCTGGCCTGCCTCACGATCCTGCCTCTATGTCCCTCCCTGACAGCCCTATAAAAGGGAGTCTTGGCAGGCATAGACTATGCCCCCCGGCATTTTACAAAACACTGTACAGTTCCTATTTTGGGCAACGCACTGACTAGCTATTTTGGGGAGTACAGTCACAGAGCCTTAAGGATCACAGTCACGCCTGGGTTTGATTGGTGGCATGAAAAAGTAGGCTACCTTCTGTGGTTGGCACCCACATGTTTCATTGCCTAGGTCGGGTCAGGAGGGTGGGCCCACCAGGAAAACTACCGCAGAACAGGTCCAGAGAGAGCAACTCGATGCACCCAGCTCTCTCCTTTGGCAAAGTTAAGTCCTGTTAACACCAACTTGGTCCGTTGCCTGGGCAACTATAGCAATGGCAGGGATGAACATCCCCATCAGGAGTGGGTCTCGAGCTGCTTCCGTTCATCCCACTCTCCTTGCTGTCATGTCACAGGAGGGGAACCCTGCGCAGGCCCTCAGGGTTGCTCATCAGAGCCTAAACAAAATCCGTGCATTCACCAAAGCAGAACTCACACCGAACTGGCTGGCACCGAGCTTTCTTTGGGGTCCCAGGTTAGCACAGTGCTGCAATGTTGGCGCCATGACATGGCCATCGGGACAAACCTTATGGTCCTATAAAGCTTAGCTAATTTTCAGTAGGAATTTGAGTCCTACAGAGTGAAAAATGACTCCATTTTTGTCCATTTTCCTGTGCTTTAGAAGCATTTTCATGATTAGTCCTTATAACAATCTGCTGGGAATTATGATGGTTATTGTCCTCGTTTTCCCACCGAAGACAGTTGAATGGGTCCCCTAGTCAGCAACAAAACAAGAGTTGAAGTGTGTTTGCTTTCTTTGGTGGTCGTGATTGATTGTACTGGAGGTAGAACCTGGGACTTCATCCTGAGGTTTAACCCCAGCCCTTTTTTAAAAAGTTTTTGAGACAAGGTCTCCCTAAGTCACTATGCTGTATCAGCTGTGCTAGAACCTGCAATCCCTCGTCTCAGCCTTCCAGAGTGCCGGCACCACCACGCCTGGTTCCACGTGTGTTAGTTAAACTCAGTTCCACAACCTCTCCTATCTGTGTGATTGACATACTACTGCACGTGGCACATCCACAGGCAGAGCTGAGGTGACAAGACCTCTTCAGCACTGGTGTCTTCCCCGGTGCTCCCTCCTGCTTGAGTTCAATCCCCAGAATAACACCTGGCTGGACAAGAGCCAGAGGGCTCCAGGTGTGGGTATTCATGGAGTTGGCATCCAGTCCCTACAGCTCGTTAGGGTTATGAGCACATCAGTGCCGTTTTAACCCTCTTCCCTCTATCCCTCATCTGTAAAATGACATTGGAGACAGCATCTCCATCTTGCACTGTGTCTAAAGAACTAAGTACCTGAGCAGGTGTCTGACACACAGCAAAAATGGAATAACCGATAGCTGTCATTCTTAGTTAAGCAGAAAATGTTGGATTTTTAGAGGGAAGTTGTCCACGATGGGCATTTCCTGCATCTTTGGTCTGAACCAGACTTGATACAATTGCCAAGCTGCTGTGAGCTTAGTTGGGGTGCCAGGCGATGCTGGTGCCCACAGCAACGATGCAGAAGCTGATACAGTGGAGCAGGGCTACCAGACAGAGCCCAGCAAACCTCTCTTCTCCATGACAAACCTCCTGTGCATCAGCAGAAACCCCTTCCTGCTCAGTGAGGGGCTCTCCCCTATACATCTTATCAGGATGACAGTGGCCCCTTTCCCAGCACCAGCCCAGGAGCCGCTGAGGCCAATCTGCTGTGTCTGAGTCTAGATGGTGTCCACTGTCTGGCAGACTTCAAGCACATGGCTCCTCTCAATGAAGCCTGGATATGCTCACCCAGTGCTGCTCCTGACCCCGCCCTGGTGTTCTTCTGTGGAAAATCAACCATCCATCTGCACATGCTCCGCCTGACACAGTCTCATCTCTGTAGCAAATCACATCTCACAGGACACTCTGGAAGTGTTGCCAGAGGGCGAGGGGAGATGTCAATTTGGCTATTAAAATGAAACAAAAGGGCCTCCTTGTTAACAAGGAACGATTTCAGGCAAGCAGTAACCTAACACAACATCTAACCTCTGCTTTTGAAGGCAACCAACTGCCTTGGAACGGGCCATTGCTGTCCTATAGAATTAACACTTTAGGTAGCGAAAGCGCATCCGTTCGTTTCTCAAGCTGCAAACAGTGAGCAGAGTGTAGCAGGTTTCTCGGGCCTGGGGTTCCAAGGCCAGCTGCTGGGGTAAGGTGGGTAAGTATCTGCCTTATTCACCCAGTGCTCTAAGGAGAAGCCTTCTCCTCCCACAGTCCTGTGGGGTTTTACTCCTCTTTGCCTCTCTAGACTCATGGCGGACTTGTACACAAGGTAGCTTGCCTGGTCCTTCCTCTGCTCTGCCTGGGCTTGTGATGTTGAACAGTTTGCCTGAAGCTCTGTGCCCCACCTCTCCTCTGCCACAAAGACTAATCATAGTGACTATGAGGGGAAGATGCAAAAAGATAAAAGAATGTGAACAACCACTAATGCTAAACATTTAGTCCAGGGTTTGGAAAATACCATCTCCCACCAAGGCAAACTGATAGTATATGGTTACTGCGAGCACCCCTAAATCTTCCAAACAATGGTCTCTCTCTCCATACTCCAAGGCTGGTGAGAAGTTCATAAACACACAGAGACAATATTTTGTCCACTCTTTGGCCAGCTTCAACAGGATTCTGTAATCTTAAATTGTCCATTGAACTGTTTATGGGGATCCAGGTACAGCATGGTTTAAAGAGTCTGTAATACTGTAAATTTAACATTCAAAAAATGAAAATCTTCCCAGCACTCGGGAGGCAGAGACAGGAGGATCGCTGAGTTCATGGCTTGCCTGGGCCACATAGTGAGCGCAGGGCCAGCCTGAACTACAAAAGCGAGACCCTGTCTCAAAAAAAAAAAAAAAAATCTGTTTTCTCACCAGAGACCTTGATTAAATAACTGTCTCAACAATCGCTTTATGAATGAATCTTACTGTACACATGGGAGCTCTGGACAGCAGGTATGTGGTAGATGGGCAGATAATTTATCCCTTGTGTGGATATTGCCTTGTCAATCCAATGCTACTAAGACAGTGAAGGCCTCCAAAGGACAGAACTGAGGAATGGTAAGGTTTGGCCCGGTGACTTCTTGGCTGAGTGAAAAGAGGAAAGAAAAAAGCATCTCCCTACACTTCTAAATGCCTTAACTGAAACAAACTGCTCAGTTTTAGGAAGTTTTAGAGCTTGGTTTTTAGAATTTTGTAGATTGCAGATTGAGTTGAAGGCTGGAAAAGATTCGCAAAGGCTTTATGAAAGTGCAGTTGTGAAGTTGTCATCCCGGCGATCCAATGTTTATATTTGTGCTGTTCTGCCTTTCAACAAACACTGCTGAAAAAGAACAAAAACATAGCACTTCATTACAGCCAGCTTGCCCAGCTTCCTGTCCTTCCATGTTTTCCTTGATTCACCATTTTGTTTTTCCCGCTCACAAGTGTTCCATGAGTTATATCAAGATTTCTTGCTTTTTAATCTTCTTCAGGCCACAGATGAATCTTGAAAATCCAGGGAAAGCAGTGGAGTGTGTCCCAGGAAGGTGATCAAAGCCACGTGGCGATGACTGACACCTTCCCTTTGCTTCTTTCTTCCATCCTCCACCATCTAGTCCACTGCTTCTCATTAGAACTCTCAGTGGAGAGGAATTTGGGTGGCTGAGGGGGAGGAAGCAGGCCCTGAGGAGCAGATCTGTAAGGATCTCTGGAGAAACAGAAACTACAGGGGCTGTGTGTTTTTGTGTGTGTGGAGGACAGGTTATAGACGAGTAATAGGTACGTGACATGTAGATGACAGAGAATTGATAGAGGTGATAGAAAAGATTTAGATATAGATAATCGAGTTGGCCTTCCATTTCCACTAGATACACATCTGCTGCTTCAACTAGCTGCAGATAGACACTCAAAAAGTTGGTACACTCAAGACATTTTTAGGTAAATAAAACATCTTGAGGCCATAATTTTATGTGAAATAAATCAGACACACAAGTTCAAATATCACATTGTTTCTTTTGTGTGAGAACCAGGAAGGATAAACAAGATGTAGGAAGTACATGTTCAAATGGGAAGGGGAATAAGCAAGAGGGAAGAGAAAGAGTAAAAGAATCTTAAAAAGGAGATGGGAAAAAAACAGAAACAAAACGTCTATAAATGAGGAGGAGAAGTAAGGTTGAAGAAAGGGGAGAGGAAAGGGAAAAAAGAATTAAGATATATTATGTACAGGTACAAGTCCCCTATGATGAATATGATCATTAGGTGTGGCAAATATCTACTAATAAAATAGTTTTTGAAATAAAAAAGAAAATATTCAAAAACCAAAACTTTCATCTGTTCTGAACATTTATAGACATTTTTCCCTCACGCAGTCTGCCCTGGAGGCCCCTCACCTGTGGGGAGCAGGACTGCTCACAGGGGGCTCCCAAGAACAGGGCTGCTGCAGGAGCATATAGGGCCGGAGCCCCAACTTAGTGGCTCTCACTGCTCTCCACACCTACTCCTCTCCTTTCCTCTCCCTCCTTCCTTGTTTTCTTTCTTTCTTTCTTTCTTTCTTTCTTTCTTTCTTTCTTTCTTTCTTTCTTTCTTTCTTTCGTTTTGCTTTTTCTATTCTGCATCTCTTCTTGGCTCCATACATATTTTAAAGTTATTTCCTCTAGTCCTATACAGTATGCTGTTGGTATTTTTATTGTGACTTCACTGAATCTATGTAAACGTTTTGGGAGTATGGCCATTCTGACAATATTTATTCTGTCTATCCAAGGTGAAAGGGCATCTTTCCATTTTCTGATATCCTCTTCAGTCTTCTTCTTCAGGTGCTGTAGTTTTCTTTGTTGACGTTGAGGTCTTTTACTTCTAGGTACTTTTTTTTTTTTTTTTGAAGCTACTATGAATGGCATTGTTTTCATGATTTCCTTCTCATCAAGTTCATAATTGATGAGCACAAACTGCGAAAGATTACTGTGTTTTGATTTTGTACGTTGTAACATTGGCGAAGTTTGTTATTAATTTTAAGAGGATTTTTATGGTGGAGTTCCTTGGGTCTCCTATATAGAGTATTGTGTTATCTGAAAATACTGATAATTGGAGTTTTTCCTTTCCTATATGTATTCCTTTTGCTTCTTTCTGTTGCCTGGTTTTTCTGGCTATGTTTAAAGTACTGTCTTGAATAGAAGTATTAATGGTGGGCCTCCTGGTCTTGTTCTTGATAGTAGAGGGAATGCTTGTAGGTTTTCCTCATTTAGTATGATATTGGTTGTTGGTTTATCATACAATTTATCAAATTCAGGTACAGTTCTTCTGTATCTGGTTTCATTAGGGTTTTATCATGAAGGGTGTTGGATTTTGTTGGGAGCTTTTCTGTATTTGTTGATATAATCATATTTTTTAACCTTGCTTCATTTGTATTATACATTTTATTTATTGACTCATGTATTTGATCATGATACAGGATCTTTTTGATGAAGTGCTGCATTCTATTGGCTAATCCTGTTGAGGATTTTTACATCTATGTTCATTAAGGATATTTGCTTATAGTTTTTTTTTTAGTTGTGTCTTCATATTATTTTGGATGCAGAATGATACTGGTCTTCATAAACAAAGTTTGAAGCATGCTATACTTTTCAATTTCTTTGAAGAATTAGAATATTGATGATATAATATTCTTAAAGAGGTTGTAGAATTCAGCAGTGATTTTTTTAACCCTGGGTTTTTTATAGTAGATGAGTTCATTACTTGTCAATTATACTGCTTTTTCTTGGGTCATTCAGCATATTTGTGTCTTTTTGAGTTAGCTTTGGTAGCTTGTATATGTCTAGGAATCTGTCCATTTTTCAAATTTTGTCACTTTGTTGGAACACAATTTTTCAAAGTATATGGTCTGCTGGATTCTGACACTTGTGATTTCATCTTTTTCATTTCTAATTGATTTGATGTGAATTTTTTTCTCTCTTTCTCTTGGAAATTTGGCTGAGGACTTCTCTATTTTGCTTATTCTTTTGAAGAGTCAGGTCTTTGATTTGTTTTTGTAAATGTTTTTATTTTTATTTTTTGGTCTGTCATTGATCTCCACTCTACACTTTATAATTTCCCTCCTTAATTTTTGTTTCAGCCCGGAGGGCTGTTGTTTCTGAAATATCAAGATTTCTCACAAGCTTGCCTGAGGCTCCACTTTCCTGATGTGAGCACTAGTTGTGATAAACTTTCCTCTTAGAACTGCATTCACAGTGTTCCAGAGATTTTGCTGAGTTGTACTGGCATTGTCATTAACTTCCAGAAACTTTCAAATTTCCCCTTTAATTTCTTCTGTGACCCAATAGCTGTTCAGATTCCAAGTGTTTTCTACTTTTTCCATGGTTTCTTCTGTCATTGATTTCTATTTTCATTGCATGGCAGTTTGATAGTACACAAGGGATGATTTCAATTCTTTTATATTTACTACACAGGCTTTGTGGAGTAGCATGTGACCCACTTTGGAAATAGTACAGTACCATGTGCTACAGAAAAGAATGTTGAAGCAGGATGGGATATTGTGTAGATATCTACTAAGTCCACAAATTCAAGATTGTGGTTCAGCTCTGACATTTGTCTATTAATTTTTGGACCTCTTTCTTTGCAAAAGTGCAGTGTTAAAATTTTCCACTGTGATTGTATTAATATTTACTTGCTCTTGTAGGGTCAGTAATAATTGTTTTATCTCTTCTTGTTTGATTATTTCCTTAAGTAGAATGTACTGTTCTTTTTTCTCTTCTAATCAGTATTAGCTGGAAGTTTACTCTCTCTGATATTAGAATTGTTACATCTTGTATTTGCAGTCCTGATACATGAAATTTTTTTTCTGGCCTTTAAGTTTTTTTTGTTTTTTTTTTTTTGTTTTTTTTTTTTTGAGACAAGGTCTCACTTTGTAGTTCAGGCTGGCCCTGAGCTCACTATGGAGCCCAGGCAAGCTGTGAACTCAGCAATCCTGTCTCTGCCTCCCCAGTGCTGGGATGACAGGCAAGAGCCACCACACCTGGTACTGTGGTATGTGGTACTGATTGCTGGTGGGCGTGAGTCACCACGCCGAGCATTGTATGTGGTTACCAGGATCGAACTCAAGGCCTTGTGCTTGCGAGGCAGATGCTGGAACCATTGAGCTAAATCTCTGGTCTAGCCTTTAAGTTTTAGTCTATTAATATCTTTTTGGATTAGATGAATACCTTAAGTGCAGCAGATTATTGAATTCTATTTTTTTATCCAGTTTGACATTCTTTGTCTTTGATTAGAGAAATGAGGCCATTAACATTGAGAAATACTACTGAGAGGTGTTAAATATTTATTGTCATAGTATTCTTTCTGTAGGTCACTCCTTTGTTTTTCTTTTCCAGTCTTTTTTTTTTTTAATCCATTGACTTTACTTGGTGTTTTCATTCCATCTGTGTTTTAGCTACATTAATTTCATTGTTTCTGTGTAGAATGTTGCTGGTCTTTGTCTGGTTTTGTAGTCATAAATCTCTTCAACTGGTCCTTTTCATGAATTGTCCATATAGTTTGTCCATGTAGCTTGAAGGAGAACATTGGTTGGTATGTTAAAGTAGGTTGGAAGCTATTTTCTTTTTGGCCTTGAAGTTCTTCACTCCAAGATCTTCTAACATTTAGGGTTTGTTCTGAGAAAACTGCTATAATTCCCCTGTTACATTTCTGGAACAAAACATTTTGTGGAAGACAAAAGAATGTAGGTAAAGCAAGGGGTGGTCTGACTATATAGTATTTCTCCATGATTATGATATCTATAAATATATTAGTAAGGGGTTTGGTGCTCAGCTCCAAAATCTGGCAGTAGAAACTAGAATTCCTCTCTCCCAAAGCAGACCACAGAAACTAGAAGCTGTTTTCCCCAAAGCAAGCCTTTCAATCTAAAAGTACCACGCTAATCTTCTCTGACTCTCTGTCTTGGAGATAAACAGAAAATTCTCTGACCCATCTTCTTCGATTATTGTCCCTGAAACACCCATCTCCAAAAGGTTTCCAACTGCCCCACACCTGGGAGGAGATAATGCTCCCCATGGAGGCCAGGGAGAAGTGGAAGAAGGGCCTGACGCACTCACTCCACACAGGCTATGGGCATCAGCTCTCACCCTTTCTGTTCTTTCTCGCTCCATGTGTCTATTTTGACTGTTTTGGTTTTGTGGAACCTCAGTAAGAAAATGGACAGCTCAGTGGTAGAGTACTTGTCCAGAATGGGTAAAAGCCTGTATCACAATCTTAGGAGTTCTGTAATTCCACCCTTTTGCTTTAGGAATATTCTGTAACTCCACCTCCCCTGCTTCAGTGAGCATGCTCACCGAAACCAATAGCTCACCCTAGGTCTTTCAGTTTTCAATCTGAAGACTCCTGTGTCACATAAAACAGGGTCATACAAGCTTGTTCCACTTGTCATGTTAACCTGTCCTTTGGTACAGAGTACCAGCATCAGGCATTGGTCATTATAGACAAGTAGGACCCTGGCTGTTTCCAGCCCTGCACAGAGCAATGTACTGAGGATTCCATTTACCCTGTGTCCTAGGTGGAAATAATTTATGAAGACAGGAAAAGGAAATCAGGTGTTCATGCATATGTGAAAAAAAAAGAGCACTGAATATTTGTAATCAAACTCATTCAAAAATGATTCCAAGCAGCTTGTACATGTACAAACACTGTTAAGATTATCCTGAAAAGGGGCCAGAGATTTAGCTCAATGGTTCTGGTGCCTGCCTCTCAAGCACAAGGGCCTGAGTTCGATCCCAGTAGCCACATACAATGCTGGGCGTGGTGACTCACACCTACCAGCAATCAACACCACATACCACAGTGCGGGGCGTGGTGGCTCACGCCTGTAATCCCAGCACTCGGGAGGCAGAGGCAGGAGGATTGCTGAGTTTCAGGATTGCCTGGGCTACATAGTGAGCTCAGAGCCAGCCTGAACTACAAAGCGAGACCCTGTCTCAAAAAAAAAAAAAAAAAAAAAAAAAAAAAAAAGCTCAGGGTTTCTCCAAGCTACCACATGTCCTATAATTCCTTTGGGTTTAATAATTTACCAGAATGATGTAAATCAGTAAATGATGTACACACCATCACAGTTTTGTTTTAAAGTATTCAGGTAAGGGTCAGTGAGGAGAAGAGATATAAGGAGTGAGAGGTGGGAGGTTCCCCAGCACATAGCCTCTGTGCCACCCTCACGGAATCGGGACATGGCATTCCCCCAGCAAAGTGATCCACATCCTTACAAACCTAGAACACTGTGAGGTCCCGAGTTTAAAGTGTCTAGTAGGGTTATATTATTTAGGCATAAATGATGTGACCCTTGGCCACCTGATTGAACTCGATCTTCAGCCTACCTGTCTCCTTAATGTAGGCAGGGCTGGGTCAAAGTCCCTACCTTCCAATCACATTATTGTCCTTTCTGATGACCAGCCTGCATTCCAGAGGCTATGTGTGAGCCATCTCATTAGCATAAATTTAGGAGTGTGCCAATGAGCTCATGAATAATAGAGATGATCAGTGAGGAAATTCTAAGGAGTTTAGAAGCTTTAGGCCAGAAATCCAGGACAAAGATCAGACAAATCCTTTACTACAGGACAGCTTCAAAGCTTATTTAACTACATGATGAGATACACACAAACACAATCATGTGAGACATTTTACTATTCAAGAAAAAAAATGAATACCTTTTCCTCCTTTTTATATCTTCCTTAAAATCTCTCCCACAGAAAAATTTAAATTGTTAGGGCCAGTCAACCATATTTTTTACTCAAAAAAGTTAAAGTTCCTACTACTGACTCTTCTCCCATGATAACTAGTAGCCATCATCAATCTTGTTTTGGGGGTGTATATTATATATTACTTTAAAAAATACATTTCATAAAATCAAGAAATGTAAGAGATTTAGTTATCAGAAAACTGTTTTGAAGGTTTGCTTCTTGGAGTTGGTTCCCACCCAGAGCAAGCAGTTTGCATGAGCTACATGTGTACATCAGCACCAGTCACATTCATAAGCCTGGAAGCCACGTTTCTATGTCCTTTGTGTAACACTGGAGTGAAAGCCCTCACTTCAGAGTCAAAATCAATTTACAACAACAGCAAAAACACCAGCTGCTCCACCCAACATGTGCAGTAAAACTTGAAAGAAATTTTAATTGAAAAAAGTTGAGGAGAGGGGGAGATAACGTTGCCTGAAATGTTCGTTCTAATCAGGAGAGACTGGAAAGTTTGTGGTAAATCCTAGCCCTAAGCAGCTGAAGGATTCGGCAGACTCTCCGCCCTCCATGAGAATTAATACTGATAAAGTTGAAATGAAGTTATCAAGGGATCATTTTGTCTCCAAAGACTATCCACATCTGCCAAGATAATAACATTTCCAAACTCTTCAATTTCTGCAACGTGCTTATACGTGTCTTCAGTTTTCATTTTATGCATGA
>PVIC010032111.1:0-20900 GCA_004025085.1 Thryonomys swinderianus
CACAGGCAGTTACCACACTGAAAAGAATTAGTAAAAATTTCAATTTTGTTCTTATTTCATAGTCACAGAGTTGGATTAAGGCTTCAAGAAACACACTTATTCATTTTTTGTGAGTCTTTTAAATATTCAAAACACCCCTTGCTGCTTTGAAAACTGCTTTAGACTTTGAGAATTACTGTGAAGATTGTAGACATTTTTCATACAGCCACACCCATTCTTCTTATTATTAACAATTTACATCAGAATAGTATATTTCTTATTATGTTACAGTGATGAATTATTGCATATGTTCTAGGCTGTACTTGAGTTACTTTTCCTAATGTCCTTCTTGCTGTTCCAGGATTCTGTCTGGCTTATCACATCACATTTAGTAGTTATGTCCATATCAACTCTTAGCTGTATGTGACAGTTTCCTCATTCGCTCTGCAAAATGTTCACCATATTTGCAAACATCTTCGCTGTTGCCCTAGGTAAGGTTGGACAATAGGCTCCACTGCCTTTCCCAGTATAGCTTGTTTAGAGAGCTGCATTGAAAGTGTGCTACACCCATCTTATAGCATAGGAATGTGTAGGAAGCATGGTGCTCACTACTTGGAAAAAAAAGCATAGAAGCATGCGTGCCCACTGTTGATTTTCTTCGAGGTAATCAAGATATAGATGAAATAAAAATAATCACCCTTCACCTTTAAGAGGTATTTGGGAGGCTAAAATCATACAGGCATAAAATGTCAGCTATAATCATCACATCTCACTTATTCACCTGAGTTTCCACTGAGCTCACCTCTGGCATAAATGATCAATAAAGAGAGAAAAAGTGAACATTTATTCTGGGCCAATAATGTAATCTAAATATATGAACTATGGTCGGTGGTATTTGTGGAAAAGGAGATTTTATAGAAAAAAAATCATTATGCAGTTGATTAATGAAAAGATTGTGTGTGGATGAGTGGCTATTTTTTTAATGTATGGCCCAGACTTAGATAAAATTATGATAGAAACAAAAAAAGTTGTTACTTGAGCTTACACAGGCATATTACCAGTGGGGGATGAACTGAGTACCACTAGTATGGAAATCTGAAATTTGAAACTTTTGAGAGTGATGAATGGTACCCCAAATGGAAAATTCTACACCTGAATTCATATGATGGTTCAAAATCAAAATACAAGTGCACTGAAAGTGACATATAAAATGTGTATAAAATGTACATGAAATTTAGATTAATTTCATGTTTTTATTTGGATTTCATTTTCAAATCTCTCTCCTACATATAAAATAAAAATATTCCAGGGCCGGAGGGTTAGCTCAGTGGTTCCGGCGCCTGCCTTGCAAGCGCAAGGTCCTGAGTTTGATCCCCAGTAACCACATATAATGCTGGGCGTGGAGACACGCCCACCAACAATCAACACCGCATACCACAGTGCCGGACGTGATGGCTCACGCCTGTAATCCCAGCACTCAGGAGGCAGAGACAGGAGGATTGCTGAGTTCGCGGCGGCTTGCCTGGGCACCATAGTGAGCTCAGGGCCAGCCTGAACTACAAAGCAAGACCCTGTCTCAAAAAGCAAAATAAACAAACAAACAAACAAACAAACAAATAAATAAATAAATAAATAAATAAAAATATTCCAAAATCTGAAAAAAATTCAAAATACATGTTCTCCCAAGAACTGCAGATGCAAGCCATATGCTGTATTTAATTTTTAAAAGACATGAGGATACAGATATGTTATTTGGTAAAAAAAAAAAAAATCAATAATGATTTGATCCTTTGTTGCCCTCTTAGAATATTGTCAAAACCTACATCCCATTATTCTCTGAATGACCAATATGTGAGTTTTCAGGTCTTTGGGTGGGTATTATTCTGGTGCAAATAATTAATAGATTGATAGAATCTTGATGCTGAGTTTAAATTTGTTATATTTTTCTGTCTGCTGTAAATTATAATAATCTTCAAGCTTGTTTGTGAGCGCAGCTTGTAAGATCAATTTTATAACTTCAAAGTCACATTACAGTGCTCTCTACAGGAATGCCAAGTGCAAGAATAGGGGGAGGAAATTAATATATTCTCAGAATTAACTATGTGCCAGGCTCTAGGCTAGCTGCTTTTCAAACATATCTTGCTTATCCTCATAATGGTTTGCCAAAGCATGTTGCAAACTTGAAATATTACCAGAGAAAAAATCATGCATATTTTGTGCCTCCTTGTTTGTAATTCCAGAAAGATTTAGGATGTTGGATGCTTCAACTGTCCAATTTCTACTGTGGGGTACCGTGTTAAGGATAAAAATGCCTCTGAAAAATGTCCATATTTGAATCCCTCAATCTTGTAAATAGGTTACTTTACAAGGGAAAAAAATAAAAGAATGCTCTGCAGATAAGATGAAGTTTACTGACCTTAAAATAGAGAGATTATCTTGGATTATACAGATGAGTTGAAGCCAAAAACAGGGGTCTTTGATTGCAGACTGCATGCAGAAAAGATGGCACCCAAGCGGGCAGGGAAGAAAGGACAGTGGATAGTCAAGGAGATTTGAAGCACCTGAAAGGTTTGGCCAGGCAGACATAGCTGGCTGGAAGTTAGAGGGGGCAGTTAGCCAGGAAATCAGGGCAACTCCAGTTAGCCAGGAAATCAGAGTGAGGATAACTCCCAGCTAATGTCTTGCAAGGAACAAGAGCTGTAGATCTATAACCACACAGAGCAGGACTCTGCCAATGGCTTAGCTGAATTTGGAAATGGATTTGTTCCTGGACCCTCCCGTCAGAAGAATAACCATACTGACACTGCATCTTAGCCTGGTGATTCCTCCTTTATCCTTCGAGCATTATGCTAGAACCATGGAATAATAAGTGCTAGTTTAAACCTCTAAATATTTTCAGAAATCTATTATAGTAGCCATGGAAAGATAATATAGGGGTCGCTGACCTATGTTAAGCAGGTGATAGAGTAAAGCTCATGGCTGTGAAGGAAAGGAGGAGGGGCACATCACTGGAGGGCAAGAGTGGATAAAAACATCTGCAGATTGATAGCAAAGTCTCACCAAAGTTCAGGTCTGTGAGAAAACGATGGAAAAACAGAGTGGTTTCCATGTGAACAATGTTATGAAGACCCTCTAACCAAAGTTCAGGTCCATGAGAAAACGATTGGAAAACAGAGTGGTTTCCATGTGAACAATGTTATGAAGACCGTCTCACACTACAGCTAAGCCAGCATTCACAGTGTTCAAGGATGCTTTCCCCGTGAGCACCCCTGGGTTAGCTGAAGCCTTTCTTAGACTGCTTCACCTCATACAGCACAAAAGTAGGCACTTGCCTTTGTCAGTTCCCATCACTGAGCCAAACTATCTGACACCTACTAATAAGAGGAATTGATGTTTGCTTTGGCTCACGGTTTCAGACCAAGGTATAAACATGGTGGGGTGGCCTGGGTAGAGGACAGCTGTTCCTGCTATGACTACAACAAAGCAGACAGAGAACAGAGGAAATGGGGACAAGAATACACTCTTCCCAGAAGCATCCCAGTGATAAACCTCCAACCAGGCCTGATCTAATAGCACATAAGTTCTGAACTCATTAATGAATAAACCAACTGATGAGCACTGCACCCCATGACCCAGTCACCTCCTACACAGAGAAGCTTTTCTCAAGACATTTGAAATTCTTTAAATTCTATTAGTACATGTGTGTCACACTTGATGTTCACATTCATCTTGTGGAGCAGGCACATGTACAGATCATGGCTTGTTTCTTCTTCCCCTTCCACTCCCCACCCAGGTCCCACCCTGTCTCTAAATCTCCTTTCCCCATTTTCATTCTTCTTGTTATTATTCGTAGCTCAGGTTCATGACATACAGTGCTTAGACAAAAACCCTAACGGTGCTTTTCCTCGTAGTTTAGAACAGAGAATTCTGCATGTTTCTCTTTCCCAATTGTAAAGACAGTGCTCAAGAACCCAGGTAACTAAGGACAAATTAAGCCCTCACTCTATTGCTTGATGAATTCCTCATTATATGAAGGGTCAGGCGCAGACAGTACTAGATGATCTGAGGCAAGAAAAGAGGGAAACATCAAAGGGAATCTCCTCTTTGTTATATAGTTGGCTACGTCAGTCCATATTCAGGCCTCTGTTTGGTCAAAACTTCCACCATAATGCTACCTAGCCCTCCAGGGTCTCCCTCAACCTGTTGCCCCTTGAATTTGTGTGTCAGACACCTTAATGCATTGCAGAAAAATTACATGTTTCTATATTCCACTTGGTGAATTTAGAGTGGCTAGAGACAGCGCTTGACTACCGTATACCCTGAGCTCCTTCAACATTGACTGACACGTCATAATATGATCACTGATCGTAACTGCTCATATTTATTTCATAATTAAAAGTTTTCTCCCTTAGGTTGTAATTTGTGGGTTTTTGTTTTGGTTTTTTGCAATCCTGAAGGAATGAAGCCAATGCCTTTATTGAAGCTATATACCAACTCTTTATCTGTCTATCTATTTTAATTGGGGGGGGCAAGATCTTGTCAATTTCCCTAAGCTAAGTTTGAACTTGCAGTCTCCTGCCTCAGCCTCTCAGAGTGCTGGGGCTACAGAAATGTGCCACCATCTGCAGCTATGGTACGGTCGTGACCATCAGATCTCCCATTTCCTTGTCAGATCGACTGTGCAGTACCACACAAACACTCCACACCCGTTTAGATCTGGTCGATTTTTCAATGGCCATAGAGCTTAATAGGCCGGCTCTTGTCCCTTCCACCTTTTGTGTTAAAGTAATTGGGTTAGCTTGGAAATCAGGGGAGATAAAAATGTACACTTTTGTATTGATATTTACTACAAAAAAGCCAGAACACAGGATTACAGTGACCAAGTCAGCACATGTTAACATATGCTCATGATTTATATGCTACATGCTCAGCTGTGTGCTCCCTGAAACCACCCCCCCCACTGCATTAGAACTGAAAATAGCCGAATCTGTGTGACTCTCAGCTCTTGTTCCTGCATCACCCTCCCACCAATGAAGTAATTTAGCCCTTCCAAGAGAGTCCAGCCATCAGTGGCATCTGAGAATTCTGGGAATCCTGGCTGCTCTCTTTCTATAGCACTGGGGGCCATTCTGCATTAATTGTCCGCTATGAATAGGGATCATATGGCCCAAGAATGACAATATTTTTTTTCCTTTCACTTTGAACACTTCCCTTGAAATTTGATAAATTCTAAACATTGCTTCTTTTCTTAAAGGAAAGAAAGAAAGCAGGGAGAAAAATTCAAGATGCTGTGAGATGGAGGAAATAAAGCAAAACAAAACAAACTTCCTTTTTGCATGATTTTTAAACTATCTACTCATTTATAGTCACCATGAGCTTGGAGCTGGCTGTAGTGGACACAAAGAAAAGATAGATTTCAATTTATTTTACAAAATATGGAGGAACAAAATTCATCTTTCCAGTGACTGTGGCATAGAAATGTACCAGTTAGTTAAAGCCAAAAAAAGAGGGACAGAGGAATATTTTCTGTTTTCTCTTTCACAGCCCCAGCCTGACCATTTGTGCTTCTGCACATGCATGCCTTGAAGCTGAGCTCAGATCTGAGCTCAAGGCCTGGCCCCTTGGCAGCAGGAGGAGGACCGGGAAGAGGTCATCTCTGGCTCCTCAGCAGGTTAGAACCGGAATGGATGCAGATGAATCTGAAGCTTATTTACCAACACCACAGAAGGTGCCAAGCATCTCACAGACAAATGTCAAATGTCTGGGACATTGATAGGACTTCCTCTTTCTGGACAAATGACTTTAAAATATTAGCCTTATTTTGATACTTAGGAGATAAAACTTAAAGATTGGAAGAAAACCAAAGGAGAGGGTTCCTCTGCAGCTATATAAACTCCAGAGCAAGGAGTCAAGAAAAATGCGTGTGTGTGTGTGTGTGTGTGTGTGTGTGTGTGTGTGTGTGTGTGTGGTCAGATGGGACCTTCTAAGAAAAGCTACTGTTTTTTGTGCTGAAAAACTCATCCAAGGCTGTTGATTGCTACCCTAATATTTAAAAAATTCCCTCCAGAGCTCTGTCCTTAGAAAAATCTTGCCCCTTGGAAAATAACAAAACAAACCAGGTAAAAATCAATAGCTTCCACAAGTTTCTTCAAATGCTTACACTCTCACTGCCAAATTATCCTTTAATTCAATAATCAACAATTTCACTGTTGTTTTTGTCTTTGTCTGTATCATCATGAGGCTCCTAAACTGGATCTTAATCTGGTCAAAGAGTTCACAAAAGCCATTTACTGTTCAGTATGACTCAGTGGAACAGAGATTATGCCTCCACACCGATGGGATGTATGAACAAGCGAGGCCTTAGTCCAGCGAGTCTGGAACCATGTAGGAAATGCTCATCATACTTCCTGAATTTACTCTTTCAACTATCTGTCTATCCCTCAGTCCTGAAGCTTATAGGCCAAGGGGAAAGAGGACAGTCAGACAGAAGAATTTGACAACATGCCATAAAAGATCATGCCGGAATATTCCTATCCTGGTCTAGTTATCAGGAACATTTCTCTAAGAAGAAATTAATTTCAAGCAGTACATGCTTTGGAGATGATCAGCAGGAAGTGGGTTGGAGGAAGAAAGAAAGTGTTAGATCTAGGACACTATAAATTTTTTTTCCTAATTCTACCTGATTTTCAAGCTAAGGCTTGGATAGAAATTAAGATAAGATACCTAAGGAGTATAAGGCACCCATGAGGCAGGATGGAGACCATTTCGCTGCCCCTGTAAGAACAGCAGGTGCATCTGTGACAGGAGGCGCCGGGCTCGGGTGTGCAGGGGAGAACCTTTGAAGATTTCATGATTCTTAAAGTCTGACTGTAGATGTCACACATACTCTGACCCTGAATGAACCATTCTTTCACTCTAGTGATGATTTGCAGATTCATGAATGACTCCTAAAGCACATTTCAAAGAAACAATATATATTATTTTCTATTTCTTTCTGTGTATATATTTATATGTGTATATATATGTACATATATTTATGTACATATGTATGTCTATGTATAAGTATATATGTGCCTATATAGAAGTATATGAAAAGAACTGGGTATATATATGTGTGTGTGTGTGTGTGTGTGTGTGTGTGTGTGTGAGTTTGAGATGGTGTTGGAAATAAAGTAACTCTCATTTTAATTAGAAGTTGATTCTTCATGTACAACAGTCCTGGAGATGGAGGAGAGGATTCACTTTAGACACCCCTGGGGCTCTAGGGTTTGTGCATGTCCTGCTGGTTCACTGACATATGTCTGAGCCTTATCCTCGTGACTCAAGAGGCTGCAGAGCTGTGAACATCACATCTATGTTCTGAAAACCAGAATGAGGACAGAGAGGGCCCCTCATTTAATGGGAATTGTTGCAATTTTCACATACTTCTGCTTACACTTGTTAGTTCAGTTTACCCAAGTATCAGACTCTGACATGAAGGTTCATGTGTTTCTAATAGTTTATGTAGGAGGTGTGGGTAGAGAAATTGCATTAAAAACATGAAGTAGTCTAAAAAAGGGTTTCGCACTAAGTCAGAAATCAAAGTGGACAACTGTTGCCTAACTGGTAAAAGAATTCTTAGCAAGGGCACAAAATAAATATGCCACTTTAATTCACATCAACCAAAGGTGAAGAAGCCAAAGCATTTGCAAAGCAATCCCAGAAAGCTACTGACTTGGAGCTACTCTTGACTGTTTTAAGTGGTGCTTACAATTTATCACACTCAGGAAGAGGCCATCCACAGTACTCTGTAAAGATCTCTACAGGTACAGAGGAACAGATCCTTGACTAGGGAAGTTTTGAAGAGTTCAGGTAAATATGAGGGAGGCACTGCCAGCTTTGGCTAACTATCTGGGGCCAGAACCTAGTCACATGGCTACACCCAGCTGTAAATGGTTAGGAAATGTGGTCTTTACCTGGGTTCAAAACTACTACTGAATGTGAAGTTCTGCTTTTTATAGCAGACAGGAGAATGGATTTACATTTGCAACTCATGGTCTGCAAAATGTTGAGTGAGCCCACTGTTTCTTGATTACTTTCTAAAATCTATTAATGAATTAATGAGATTTGTGTTTCACACTGGATTGGATTTGTCAAGGTTCTGCTCATACACACAGGAGTAAAAACATTCTGCCTTTCCTGTAGGAATATCTATGATCAAGGGATGGGATAGATATTCTTTTAGTGAATGTTAATCTCCTGATTTAAAGCTTAACATTTAGGTACTTTAATTGTTTACTTAGCCAAATTTTACATTTAGGCATAACATATATGTTGCTGAGCCTGTTCTGATTGTGATTTCTGTGATTTACAAGAAATTCTTGTGATTTCTTGATTGTGATACCTGAAGAACTGATGTATCAATCAGGCCCCAATTCCTAATTTCACAAGTTTGTGGAGGAACTCAGAAGTAGCCCTTACAAAAAGTATAAATTATGAAGAAACAGAGTTCATTCCGGCTGTGACTGATAAACAACTATAGGAAGCAGTGTCAGGTAGCCAAGGAAATCAAGGGTAAACTGACTCAGGTAGAAGTAGACTATCTCGTAATGAAAAAAATAAGACCTAGCTAATACTAGAATGGAGTTTGAGCCCTGAAAATGGGAGAAATAAGCCAGAACAAAGAGGGTAGATCCTTTCAAATCAAATACAGAAGCTCAAATCGCTCTGTCTCTGGATGTACACGATAAATTCTATTAATCTGGGGCACAGTTGACAATTTTTAGCACTTAGCTAAAAATACAGGGTAGGTTATGACAACAGGGTAAGCATAGATCAGCAGGAATCATGAGCAAGTGAAACTTCTTACATGCTTTAAAAAATCACCAGTGTCTTTCACAGGACTTAGCGTAGAAATCAGTAAATATCTGTTGAAGAATGAAAAATGAATGATGAATTTCTGTCATGTAGTTCATTGCTAAGAAACACTGTTTAGAAAGCACACAGAGGCGAGTAGATACAGACTGTGGTTTGTTTGTTTGTTTGTTGACCTGGGTTTTGGCTAATTCTGAGATGAAAAATGAAACTGAACATAAAACTATAAACCCCAGATGTTCTTCAAAGTTTTCTCCTGTGAAAGGCATTAGTATAATTCACCCAAATTTTTCATCTCTCCAAGACTGCAGACGTGTGGGAAGAATGACCTTTCAGACTTTCTGGAGCCAGATGGGGTCGTGCTAGTAGGCCTAGCCAGTGGGCTCTGGTGCGGAGGGAACCTTTCACTGTGCCCCTGGAGAGTGTGAGGCCCTCTGGTGCTTGCTTTTCTCTCTGCCACAGCTACACAAAATCTTGCAAAGTAGCTGTGTTGTTGTTAGCTTTGGGCTTGAGTAAGATTGGTGCAAAGGAGCCCCTAGCCAGCACACGATGGTTAGTAGTGTGATAGAACATAAATGCTATTGTTTTAACCATAATGTTTTAGAGTTCTTTCTTGGTCTGGAATATTCTAACCTGTCCTAAGCAATTCCATCCTGGGAACAGTTTATCAAACCTTTAACATGTGCTTTCTGATGTTCTCTGCAAATTCCATTTGTTTTTCCCCTGGCCCTTTGGTTTCTTCTGCTTCTTTTTAAAGAAGTAATCCTTTTATTTCTATAAGGAAATATTTTTTGTGTATAAAAAAACCTTTTTGTGGCAATACCTGGGAAAAAAGAGGTTCCCCGGGAATTGGTGTTTCTTTACAATTATTTGAGGTCAGAACAAAGGAATCAGGTTTATAGTAGAGATCAATGCACCTCTGTCCGTGTTTCTTTGCTGTTCTTCTTGACCACTTACTGGTGGATTGATTAAAGACAGACAGAAATTTGATCTAAATCCTAGTACCTACTCCTCTCTGTGCGTGCAGATCACACAACTCCAGTCCCCAGCAAACTACAAAATAATGTTGCTGACTGTGCTCCGGGGGAGATAAGACTCTTCACCCTTACCATCGGAGTGTCTAACAGTGAGATCAACACTCACAACTTTAACCAAAAAAGTTATGTATGAATGTGTAGAAAAATGGACTAGAATTGGGATTGGAAAAATGAGACATGAATCTCATAAAGGCTATAGAGAAGAAATGGCATTTATCTCAATTAATCCTGGCTAAAGTTAAGACGGTATTAGAAGTACAGCTGGTTGGATGTGACAGATGGACACTGCCCAAGCCACTTCAAGTTTTGACTTGTATCCTAAGACCTGGTTCCCTCTACGTGAGTAGTTCTAAGGGGCAGTGAGGGACGGAAGGACAGGGATTTCTGGTTTTCTACAGAACCTTCCAAAGTGGCTCTTCATGAGCCTTCGATGCTATGTTCAGTTCTGCTCTGAGCTCTGCAAGAGACAGCTTTTCCTAGTGGTGCCCTTCAGCTTTAGCTGAATTCCATCTCAGTGCTGGTGAGCATATGCTTGTAGGAAAAGGAGAAGCAAGAAGAAGCTGGCTGTCCCCACGCACAGCGTCATCTCTGCCTCCTGCAGCTAGCTCTTCCCTGCTTCTATCCTCCCTTCTTTATATCTGCATTTCAAATCTTCTTTACTACCCTGAACCCAAAATTACCTGGGAAAGTTTTCTTCTCTCCTTCTTACTAAACTCAGATCATCATGCCCATGTAGATTTATTTTATTTTATCATTTTATTTCCTGTTGATATTTTCCTAACTTCTTTTTTGAGTCTTTCTTTCTCCCTTTCTTTCTTTCTTTCTTTCTTTCTTTCTTTCTTTCTTTCTTTCTTTCTTTCTTTCTTTCTTTCTTTCTTTCTTTCTTTCTTTCTTCCTTCCTTCCTTCCTTCCTCTTTCTTTCTTTCTTTCTTTCTTTCTTTCTTTCTTTCTTTCTTTCTTTCTTTCTTTCTTTCTTTCTTTCTTTCTCTTTCTTTCTTTCACATTTCTTTTTAGACTCTAATGGGGTCCCTGGGACAAAATGAAATGATATTGCCAGAAAAATTGATGGGTTTGTGGAGGAGGTTACCATAGAAACCACTCAGGTTTTGATGATGGAGGATGATGGCGCATCTTCTGGAAAGAACTTGCAACTGTAAGGACACTTGATTCCTTTCATGGGATAGCAAAGGGCCCGGAATTGAATTTACAAACAGAGGGCAACAGGGAAGCCTCTCATGTTTCTTTTTTACAATGTGCCCACACTCCCCCTTTCTTAAATAAGCAGAGACTTTCCAATATTTGTGATATAGAAATCTAGAGCTTAACAACAAAGTAGTGATGGAGAAAATGAAGTATTTTCAAAAATTGATCTGAGAGATAATGAGGTTGCAAATAGGGTGAATTTAAATGACAAAAAGCATCGTTTTGCTCCTTATTCTGTTTCCTATCGGACACTCTTAGGGTACATCTAGCTTCTTGTTCATTTCAAGTAAAAATGGAGAAAAAAATGACCAGTGTTTGAAAAAAAAAGTGGAATTAACCTTAAACGACCCTCCTAAAAGCAGGCTGGCATCTGCTCCGTGACTTATTTTGCTTTTTATGGAGAAGCATTTAAAAAAAAATAGCAGGCTACTCTTGCCCAAACTCTTGAAGTCTCATAAAACTTGTGAATGATATGCAATCACTGAATATTGAAAGATATTGGAGAAACAGTTTTTTTCTGGTTCTGACATTAAATTGTTGAACTTTGGACAAAGCATCTCACCTGCTGGGCTTTAAAGGATCACAATGAATTGAAATTACAGACACTTTCCAAATGAATGAGGTTATAAAATAAAGTTTAGTTTTGTAACTTATGCTTATAACTTGTGTATAATTTTCTCATTAAACTAAGTTCTTAGGTTGCATTTTCCTCCTTTCAAGTTGCCCCTGATGCTTTCCCCAAAAAACGAGCTTCTTTTTGACTCTGCAGAGGCAACCAGGCAGGAAACCAATCAATGAGAAACACTAATTGTTTGAGAGATAAAAACACAGCAGAGTGAAACTCTGTTTAAAAGATTTACAAAGAGATTTATGTTAGCCAGACCATCGCAAAAATGAGAAATTGACTCCTACAGTTGAGGTATAGATTTCAGAGATGGCTTGGTTTCTTCCTATCTCTCTTTTTAAAGTAAGGCATTCTGATCGATTATTCTGCTTTAGCCGACTTTAAAGAAGGCCCTTGCTACAACTGGCCCACTGAATTACCTGTAGTTACACAAGACCTTCCCCAGTGTGGTGCTTTCTCCCCACCTGTAGAGAAATCAAGCTGCTCTACTCCTCAGGAAGATCGATGCATGTATAGTGGGGGCTGTCACATAAGCAGTCATGTAGATTTCATTGCCATTTTTCCTAACTACAGTCAGTTTGCCTGCAACATGTATTATTAAAATGTGAATTTCTTCCCATGTAATCAGTGTATTAGTGAGAAACTTGAACAGAATTAGAATTTGACTTTCACTTATGCATGATTTTGTTAACTTCCACCTTGCTTGAAGACAGAAAACCAGTCATTTACAAACAAAGCACACACATGCACGCGCGCGCACACACACACACAGAGTCATGCTTTAAACGTGAACCAGAGGCCTTAGTTCACCTGTTTTAGTGCATTCATCCAGATTTGCTAAGTGGATCAATAAGAGGTTGTTACTGTCTGATTGCCTCTTCTTGCCGCTGCAGAGCAAAGCATGAGTTACAACCTTCTGCCACTCCCTTCCACCAGCCAATTAGAGGCCTTTCTCAGGGCAAAAGGATGTGTTTATTCCAACATGTGCATAGCTCTCAGCTGTTTCACATGTGCAAAATTGCACTATCACCTTTGTAAGATTTCTTCCTGCTTCTTTATATACGTCATAGTCAAGGTTTGGAGTGTTTTGTTCTTAACCCCTAGGGTTTTTCTCATGTAAAGTTTGTATACTGGAATGCATTGCTGCCGTAACAATTTCAAACCTGCTGCTTTATGTACATATGTTTATCTCAGAGGGGTTTTTGTTTTGTTTTGTTTTGCTTTTATTGGGGCAAATGTCTATGCACAAGGAGGTTTAGCTTAGTTCTTTGCTTAAAGTCCCACAAAGCCAAAATTTAAAATTTGATCATATTGCTGCCTTAACCAGAGGATACTGGAGGATAATAGGCTTCCAGGACCATTCATGTGTTAGAAGAATTCAGTCCTGGGTGATTACGAGGCTGTGGTCCCTGTTTACTGGGTGGCTAGCATCCACCTCAGCTTCTAATGGTCACCTTTGTGTCCTGGCTCATGGCACCCTCCATCTTCAAAGCCAGCCAGAGTAGACAAAATTCTTCTTTGCTTGGAGTATCTCCACCCTCTCATTCTGATACTTCTCCTTCACCTCTGCTTTCACTGAGGAAAAAGTTTAAGGACTATGTGAATACATTGGATCCTACTGAAAACCAAGAGGATTTTCTTATTTCAAAGTGAATTGATGGGTAACCTTGATTAAATCTGAAGAACACTATTTAGTATGTAGCAAAAGATGTGTAATCTAGGAGACAAAATCATGGGAGACTTGTTTCTGACTACTATACACACTGTTGTATTATGATAGCTCATAGTTTCCGAGGTTCCATGGCATCATTGCATTTAAGCCAGCATAGCAAGACAGCAACATCATGGTGGAAGAGTGTTAGAGGAAAGCCACTCACTTCCTGACAGCCAGGAACCAAAGAAATAGGGAAAGAACCAGATAGGAAGGGGCTGGAGAACACCGACACCTCACACAATCATGTACATGCACACATACACACATCTCCATGACCCACCATCTTCAACTAAGCCCCACCTTCAATTTCCATCACCTCTCAAAAATATCATAAAATTATGCTCTTATCAATGAGTTAATCCACTGATGAATGTAGACCGACTCATATTCCAAATGTTCTACTTTTGAACATATGAGCTTTTGCAGGGAAATTTTAAACCTTAACACATCCATCATCAGTACACACAGAACTTACTCTAATTATTCTCTTCATCTGTAAAAATATTTTCTCAATCATCAAATACTTGCTAATAACTCACTCCCATGGCAAATTTCTATGTATTCTTAAACAAAGAGATGTATTATCACCTCTTCTAGAAGTTTTTTCCATTCTGTGATGAAGAAGCATCCAATGCCCTCTATTTAAAAAAAAATATCTCTCTTAAAATATCTTCATGACAGTACTTACTCATGATGTTGTAATTATTTGTATGTGTCAGAAACTAGTTATCAAATGAGTAATTCCATTAGTAAAGGGTCAAATCCTTAATTACCATGGGTCTATTCTTTTTTAGAGTATTGTCTAAAATATGGTGTAAGCTGAGCAAACACTTAGTGTTGTTAACTGACTTAAGTCATATTCAAATAGAAACAGAAAATTTTGAGGTTTGAATAGGAACTGTCTGACTTTTGTCAGTAAACAGATCTTGAGGTGCCATTCCAGTTAGAGAATGGGACAAAAAATGATTCATAGATTTAACCCCATTTGGGGAGTGAACTTTAATTCCAAATGAAGTTTTCTAAGTAAATAGCTCGGTGTGGGGTCTATCCTAGGAGGGATACAGAGCCCTCTAGTTCTCTGCCACCTCCAGAGAGCTGGCCTGTTTTCATCACTGATATTCCACAACAGTTAGTGTTCAGGAATTGAATATAAGGAATCAGTGGGCTCAGCCAGTGGGCATACTACTGAACAACCATCTCATTGCCTTCGCAGATGTTCTAGCCTTATAAGGACCAAGAGAACATCACCTCTGGTTCTGATCTTCTACCTCCATCTCATAAACTTAACTCAGTTTGAGACCTCAGATTGAGGCCTACAGGGCTGTCTTCCTATCCTTACAAGTGGAAAGTATTTAGATATTGGTTTAGTTGTATGGTGGGCGATGCTCATAGACTGAGTCACTCTCTTCCTAACACCAATCAGTGCATGTGGTACAACTCCAGAAACAAACATGTTCTGAATGGCACTGCACTTTTCCCAGTATTAGATACTTAAATCCACTGCATCATACTTGATCCTCAAAACAATATAAATAAGAATCAATTTGCAGATTTTCTTCTCTCCTTTTCTTTTTGTCCTGAACTGGAGATTTAACCCAAGGGTGTTCCAGTACTGAGCTACACCTATAGCCCTTTTTAAATTTTGATTTGTTTTTGTTTGTCTGTTTGAAACAAAGTCTTGCTGTGTAAGTTAGGCTGGCCTCAAACTCACTGTGATCCTCCTGCCTCAGCCTTATAAGTGCTGAGATTACAGGCATCATAGTTACTTCATCATTTATTTTGAGTCAGTCTCTCAAAACTGCCCAGGCTGAGTTCCAACTTTGGATCTTGCCTCAGACTCCTTATGTGCGGGATTATAGATTTGCGCCACTATACTCTGCTAAGAACACATTTTCTTACTTTCCACTTTTTACAGGAAGAGACTAAGTCAAGAAGTAATTAAATAACTTACGTTAAGTTCTATCACTGGAAAATTTGAACCTGAGTCTGTCCTATTACAAAGTGCATGCTAATTTACTCTACATTCAAGGCTGTACTAGTTAGAATTCTTAAGGCAGGGAATTTTCTGGTAGGTTCAGGATCTATCTGCTCTATATCCCTATGGTTTCTGTAGAAGCAGCTTTGCACATGAGCAGTAAGGTGTCTACCTGGGAATTAAGAACTGGTGTCCTGATCTTCTCTACTGAACTGTGGTTTGGGCAGATACTGATTTATGTGCTTCTGCTATAGGCGAATGTATTACAATGTGCCCCACGGAGTTTTGCCCAAACGGACACCAGCCCTGCCATATGCAGGCTCCAGCCCTTCTGCTGTGTGCTCATTAACTTTTCTCCTCTGAGCCATTTGGAGGACCAACTGGAGGAGGACACTGGAGCCCCGAACACACGCACTGGAGGTTTGTCTTCCACCTGTCCTATCGCATTCAGACAAGATGATAATCTGATTAGGTGAATTGGGAATTCTCAAGATTCATTCATTCTTCATATTTCCACATAACAGACAGATCTAGCGATTACTGATAGCCAGCAAAGCACATGTAGAGTGGACCACTCAATCCTCCAGGCTCCATTTGACTCCTCAAATTGAAAATCTAATCCTCAATTTCTCCTCACTGGTTAAATCAGCATAAATCTCTCTTGACATGTGACTTACTCTGACCTAGGAAAAAGCTACTTCAAATCCTCCATTATTAGCATTGATCTTCTATGATCCAAGGTTGTTCATTGATTTTCAGGGTGACAGATAGATGTACGTTACTCAATTCCTCAGAATACAATCCGAGCTCTAGAAAAAAAAAGGAAATATCCAACATATTTAGACAAGGAAGTCTAATCTTTGGAGGTTCTCAGAGAAAGAAATTTTCTCATTTTCCCAAAAAGTATTCTTAGATCTGCCTTCAAATCCAGATCATGATTTAGATGACATTTCATGCATTATGACTTTTCAAAAGCTAATACGCATTGCACTGATATTTAAGCAGTCATGAGGACATCATCAGGATGCCAGAGACACTGACTATACCTTTTATTCAATGTTACTTTTCAGGGTTTCTCCTGAGCTGTTACAGTCAAAGGACAAATGATGTTTTTTATTTCTTTTTTATTTGAATCTTTACTGGTACGTTATATACACACATCACAGTCACATTCAACATTGAGAATTTGTACCAGTATATCACACAACTTAATTCTCATTTTTCCCATTCCCCTAAACAACCTATAATCCCCGCTACCTGTATACATAAGCTTTGTTTCTTTTTACCGTCACATTTTTCTTTACCCTCTTTCCCCTACACCCCACTTCTCTTTGAATATTTTCTATTTCACAATACCTATCACACATTCTAGAACTCATTTACATCTTTAGTTTTTCATACCAGAGAAAAGATATGATATTTACACATATATGACCTATTTATTTCACTTACAAGTTTTTCTTCATGGTATATCCATTTGAGTATAAATGAATCAAACTTACCATCCTTTATGCCAGAGTAATACCTCATTTTATTTTTTTATTTGAATCATTATTGGTACATTATATATACACACCATAATCACACACAATATTGAGAATTTGTACCAGTATATGACACAATTTAATTCTCATTCCTATTCCCCCACACACCCTACAACCTCCTGCCCCAATATACATAAGCTTTGTTTCCCTTTTATAACCATCATATTTTTTCTTCTCCTTGTTACTTACCCCTACACCCCACTTCCCTTTGAATATTTTCTATTTCACAATATCTACCATATATTCTAGAGCTCATTTACGTCTTCAGTTTCTCATATCAGAGAAAATACACGTTCCTTATCCAGTCTAGACTTGATGGACATTTGGGCTGTTATTTATTTCTTATGTTCAGAATGGTCCAAGAGATACAACTAGAGGCTCCCTAATTTCCCAAGGCCCTCAAATTATAGTATGCCAACAAAAATAAATGTTTAGAGAAAATAATGAAATATGAGCTTCAGCGTCTTCCACTTACATAAGCTCCTTCTAAAACTCTTAAGAGGTGGCCTGTGATGTTTCAATTTCATTATATAGTTTTGCAAAATTTACAAAAATAAGCAAGTCTACCCATAGCCAATGAACATTGTCATCGAGTCCTATTCTGATGCTCTGGCTTGCAATGTATTTCCTCATGCTAGACAGCATCAGACTGGTTACAGGCCTTGTGAGGATTTGATTAAATTTATGTTCAGGTTAGAGAGATGTATTTGTTGTTTGTGACCCTTCTCTAGTTGAAGGAATGTTGACAGCACAGAATAGGAATGGCTTCCAGAAACTTCTTTCCCTGTTCTCTATCCTGACTCACTCAGCATTATAACAGAAAGAAAACCAGAGATCATTGTAATATGGTCCCAAAATGCTCAACATTAAAATGTATGATAATGTAATAAAAGAGAAACAAAGTTTCATATTTATGGAACCAGAAGCTAGTTGGAGAAAAGTTTTGTTAATCATCAGATGTGTATGATCAGAATAAGATATTTTTCCATATCTAGTCGAAATAAAAATTCTCTTTCACTCAGACTATACCAAATAATATGGCATATGCATTTATACTCACCACAAATATGCCCTGAAATTGTTAGATAGCACAGCTAATGGAGAGAAATGAATCTTTGGACCACAATGGAAAATAAAGTTTTCTTCCCTACATGAAATGAAATATTGCCATTGACAAAGATAACACAAAAGCCTTGCTATATCATTATAATGAAAATATCAACAATAAATAGGATAAAATGGACAGTAAATGGTAGAAATTCTAATCATATCTAAGGAGATTCATTATAACAGAAACATTGAAAGACTTTAAAAACTTAAAATTTATATGTGAAAACATCTTATTACCAGTTTTTTCAGTCTTAACAATAACCTACATTGAACAATAACATCCTTACCCATAGTAGTTTGAAATTTTAAGAAAACATTTGGAACTCTTAAAAATTTAAAGGAAAATCAAATTTTGATTAACTAGCAGAAGGTATATGAAATCCATTGTCTAAAACATGACATTAAAAGGAGTTATCTCATGAGAAGAAAATAAACCATTATATAAACAATGAATGCAAACAATTTTTTCCTAAAGTTGGATCTGTTATGTTTGCCATATCTGTGAACACTTTCAATTTATACTATCTTGTTTTTTTAAAATTTTAAATAATTACTACCTTATTCTCTTTTCATTGTTTTGCATATATTTCAGCCTAAATAAAACCTAAAGTTACCTCATATGACACCGTATCTTTGAATTGAAATGAAAAAAATATCTAGCCCATTAGCTATGGTAATTAGCCTTCCAGAACATGTGAGGGAATTTACTGATAAAGAAAAGATATTGATTGATTCGAATTTGTTTCCATTCTAACTCTGGGTGTCTTCTCACTTTGGCCTCTGGAAAAGGTAGCACATTATGGGGAGAGTACATGGAGCAGAAAACTACTCACCCCAGGAGCCAGAAAGGAGAAAGGAAAGACGGAATGAAGAAGGGAACATAGTAAAGTCCATCCCCTAACATCCCCACCCCTAAGCCCTAAAGACTTTTTTTACTATTGTATTAAATTACCTTATTTTTTTGCAGTTAAACTGGATTTAAAAAGTTGCTTTTCTTTTTTCAACTTAAAATTTTTTCTTCTGCCATATTTTTGATTATTATTTTTGTTTAATTATTTTGGATGTCTCCTGATGGTATTTTTTTTTTTGAGACAGGGTCTCGCTTTGTAGTTCAGGCTGGCCCCGAGCTCACTATGTAGCCCAGGCAAGCCTCGAACTCAGCAATCCTCCTGTCTCTGCCTCCCAAGTGCTGGGATTACAGGCGTGAGCCACCACACCCAGCAATGATGCCATTTTTTATTATATGAATCTTCACTTGCTGTTATTTTTAATATTCCTTAAAATGATAAGTGATTAATTCTAGATATATAATAGTGAGCAACACATGAATAACCCTAAAAATATAGTATATAGTCTAAAAGTCAAAGAAAATACCTGAGTAAATTAAATTAAATATGTATGTTTTCTTAAATGTATTTTCTCTTCGGTATTTTAGCTTTTTAACATTTTCTTTACTCATTCCTATATTTTTACTGTATCATTCACGTTAGTGCTTTAATTTTCTAGTGCATTAATTTTATACTTCACTGTTCGTTTATAAGTGTTGTTAGTTTAATTACATCACAAATTTTCCTTACTATTTAAAACCTTTCCATACACTTCTTTTTCATTGCAGATTGTATCTTCACCAAATTTATCTCTGTATCTCTACCGTAGAATTCATGATTTTTGGCTTTAATTACAGACTCCAGTGAAATGTTCTAAAACAACACAGCACAAAGTCCTTTCATTTGTTCTAGTTCTTTGAATAAATTTGATTTTATTCTGCATGTTTCATAGTGTATGTTCTCACATTGTTGGGAAGTCATTGCTTAAACATTTTACCAGGACCCATCCTAAGATTCCATTCCATGTTGTTGCCTAACTCTGAGCTCTCCAGGAAACAGAAATTTCTCTAGAAATGGAGAAACTATGAACATTTGCAGTGTGTCAGCAAATTTGGGGATAGAAATTAGACCCTACATTTGATGTGCGATGTCATATTATATTCCAAAGTATGAACCTTGGGTCAGACTATCTTGGATGTAAGGACCTAGCATAGTTTGAGGTATAGATTAACCAATTCACTATGCCAACTCTCTAGCACTTTTGAAGCAACAAATTTCAATTTATGAGTCACATTGTGATTTTTTTAATTGAACTTTCCCAGCTGAAGAGTTATATAGTAATTGAAATAGTAAAAGATAATCATGCTAGTGTCAAGGAAACAGTGACTATGAAATAAGTGGCCTCTATAAATTTTACATACGGGTTTTAAGAAATTAAGGAAGACGGAGCTTAATATCTGAAGTTCTGGATCAAAGAAATTTTACAAGCATCTTTTTCCTCTTGGAGAACCAAATATAAAAATCCTTGGAAGTATCAGGGGGAAATAAATCTGTCTTGAATGCCAGTATTATTCTAGAAATGTTTTCATCAATCAGACCATTTAATCTTCACTCAGTAAGGAATTAGTATCACCACATTCAGACAAGAAAATGGATGTTCAAAAAGATTTGGTAACTTACCCAAAATCTCATACAGCTAAAATGTGGCAGAATCTGATTTGCAATGACAAACAGGAAGTCAATTACTCAAAGCCCCAACCCAGCCCCACTGCCTGAGGGTCTCTCTTCGAAGCATCTTTAGTAGATTTACAAAATACAGTCGAATCAGTTTTCAGTGCAGTGAGGCCAGATTTGCAGTTAAGAAACATTAAATCTTTCCTTTCTTGGGATTCAGAGAAAAGAGGAACTTTCTTCCTGCCAAGCCAGAAACAAAATGGTCTCTCATTTCACCAAGGCTGCATTTGGAAAGTCAAGCTTCCAAGCTGCAGGAACACAGACAAGTAAAATTTCAAAGTTCTCACCACTTGCTGAGA
>PVIC010032112.1:0-20912 GCA_004025085.1 Thryonomys swinderianus
CCGGAGGTATTAGGATCGCCTTGATCCCTTCTGCCCTTTCCTTTCTTCCCCGGGAGCCCCTCTCTGATGCCCCTTTGTTGTGCAGCTCTTTGTGCGACCTGACCTTACATGTAGGCCGATGGTGCAGTGGGCGGCAGTGAGCAGAGAGCAAGAGGCGGCTGAAAGCTTGGCCCTGGGTGTTAGGAGACCATGTTGTAAAGTCTCGCTACTGGATGCCCCTAGCTTTGGGATTTTGAACAAGGCAGTGAATTTTCTGAAGTTTGGATTTCCTCCCATAGACTAAGGACGGTGGCAGCACTGGCCTGGCAGGACTGTTTGAGAGTGAGCGGAGTCATGAGGGGAAGGCCACGGGCACAGTGCAAAATGTGATGGCCGAGGCCACCGCTGCTTCTTCTCCTCTTGCTTTTACAACTGGGAGTCGTCCTGCTGGCCAGGAAGTGTGTGATCTGGCTTTGAGATCTCGCTGGCACCTTTAAGGGGGACTCTCCTTAACCGGAAGTGTCACCTTGAACATGTATTTTGGAGAGTCAGATAACAAATGTCCTGGCAGAAGCACAAAAACCACACAGAAGTCCCAAATGAGCCTAGTGGTGTCTGATTTGTTTGGAGGAATTGTATGTTGGCTGCTTCACCTCTAATGTATTTTAAAAATGGCTTAAGATTTAGCTGCATATTCTCTTCCCAGAATGTCCTTGAAGTGCAGCATGATGGACGGAACAGAAAAGGCTGCTCTTTTGCCCCAAGGCTGCGAGTTCATCATTTGAAAATTACACTCAAGGCTTACCTCCTCCAGAAAAGTCAGCATGATTCGGGGGTTTTGCGACCATACTTGTCACAGCATTCTTTCGTCTTGAGCTGATTTTGTGTCCAGAGATTTGCTTTTAGGTTTTTTTTTTGTTTTGTTTTGTTTTAAGACAGGGTCTTACTATGTGGCCCAGGCAAGCCTTGAACTCAGCAATCCTCCTGCCTCTGCCTCCCGAGTGTCGGGATTACAGAGTGATTTGTTTTTAAAGAGCTTCTGTTGCTCATCCTCACCTGACTTCCCCTTTCCCCTGGGCAGCTCAGCTTCTCCTGCCCCGGAAGCCTGCTAGTCTGCAGATGTGGCCTCGGCTGTATTTTGGTGTGAGCACACTGGGCTCACTGGCACCTGTTATGCTTTTATTCTTAATTTCTACCACTCTGATCAGTTCCATTAGACTATAAAAGAACAGTATCTGTCTTTAATGTGATCTTCCAGGCCGTGAGTCAGACCTTATGTGCATGCTAAGAGCTCCAGTCTTTGTTAAACGAGTAGCTATTATAGGCTTGTCCATTCTGTGTAGACTGTAATAATTCGTATTATGTAGACCACTTGGAGTTTTACTAAACTATTAAAAGTAGCTATAAATTAATGGTGAAATCGATGTACTAGTCTATCCCAGTAGTTATAGAGCATCACTTTAAAATGAAGAGTCCTATCCAGGCAGTTATGGGATTAGAAGATGAGCATAGAAATACACTGCTTTCACTTCTTTGGTGGCCAGAACCCACTAATCATGTATTTTTATTTAGACAGTGCGACACACAGATGAAGATGTGAAAAAAGTTGTTTTTTTGTTTTGTTTTGTTTTACACAGGGTCTTGCTTTGTAGTTCAGGCTGGCCCTGAGCTCACTATGTAGCCCAGGCAAGCCTCCAACTCAGGAATCCTCTTGCCTCTGCCTCCCAAGTGCTGGGATTACAGGCGTGAGCCACCATACCAGGCACTGTGGTATGTGGTATTGATTGCTGGTGGGCGTGAGTCACCATGCCCAGCATTTCATGTGGTTACTGGGATCGAACTCAGGACCTTGCGTTTGCAAGGCAGGTACCAGAGTCACTGAGCTAAATCTCAGGCCCTGAAAAAATATTTTGAAAGAGTGTAAAAAGCAGAATTGTTCTAAAGCAAGTATGATCGTTATTTTGTGTGAATCACATAAAACGTGTATCTTATTCCCCAGGTGAGGTGTATTCTTAGTTTTAATGAACTATCAAGAAGCTTATTAAATGAAAAGCATTCAGGAAATGTCAGCTGAATTTGATAGTTGAACTTGTCTTTGTGTTTTTTCTTAAAATTCCCCTTAGTTCTATGAGAGAAACATGGGGAATTTGTGACTCTGGGTCTTGTCAGGACCCTTATCCACAAAGCTAAAGGGTCATAATAGCAGAGATGCTGGAGGCAGGGGGCTGAGTTGCAGTTGAATGTACCCGGTGTCCCTGAGGCTTTTCCTTGCTATCACTGGTGGCTACAAATGGGCCCTTATCCTAGGGGGAGTGAATGCGACAGCAGGAAGTGAGTGCTTTATTGTGTTCTCTGCCATTTATTAGGTGTGACTCAATATTTTGAAAGAAGCCAGTACGTAAAAATTGGCATTTGGCATTTATAGAAGTGGTTCTTTCACCATTTTCTTTCAAATGATACTCTTGACTTTGGACTCAGCTTACCCCTCTTGTTATCTGAGGTAGATATCAGTCTTACAAAAGACACTCAGTCGGTACCAGGTGGATGACAACGGGCTTACAATGTTTTTGTCCTTCTCTAGCTCCTTGGGTTTGTTTGCTTTTCCTTGTTCTGTTACAGGGGAGGCTTATAAGGGCCATGGTAATCAAAGGTGATAACATGCAGGTGTAGGTTTCTGGTTGTAAGGAGCAATACTATGTCATTTTGTAAGAGTGACCACTTGAGACCTTGAATTTTACTGTATTTTCAGAGTGAAAAGCATAATGGAATTTGTAGCTTTTGTGATTTTACAGAAGTTTAGTTACACATCCTAATTGGAAAAATATTCTATAGAATTTTGCATTTCACACTGTTTTAATAGAAAGCACAATAGTACCAGGGGTGATTTTTGGTGATCATTAATCTTTACTAGAGTCTGGGGGCTCTTAACTAAGAATTATGGAAGCCCCAGGGGTTTGGGGCAACACATACAAATGTGGAAAGATGAGAGTCTTAGAGCAAGATATTAACTACCTAGAGTCAATTCCAGTGAGGGCTGGCAAACATTTTGAATGTTCATCCCTCTTCTTTATCAGTTACCAGGAATTGAGGGTAGGAACTTAGACAGTTCTGGTAAGAGCCCTGAGGAATCATTTTAGCAGTCCTGTTATACTACTCACTATGTTTCTAGGGGTTTGTATATTCCATAGTATCATTAGAGTCAGTGTATTGTATTTTTTTCTGTCTCTTTCACATGTGTAGGTAGAAGGGTGTATGTGGAGTAGTGTATATCTATATTTTATACAGATATATTTATTTTTACATATGCCTATATATAAAATATATTTATCTTTATGCAAGATCAATATTTAATACTGAAAGGATAACTTGGCTGTATTATATACTCAATCCACACAGGAACTCTAGTTTAATGAACTTTAAATCTACTCCTCAGACTATCAGATATGTGAGACCATATATTATATCATGTTATTTCACTGTTGTGTGATAGCAAATCCAGAGAGAGCATTGTCTACATATTTATTGAGTGAGTTGAAAGCAGAGGAGTGGAGTTACTGTTTTGAAGCATAATTTTAATATGAACCATTAGTTTTCAGTTTCCAGTGTAAAACAGTGATTGATTCAATAATGTCAGAAAGTATCAATTTTCTATTTTCATTTAGGTAAAATAAAATTTACTGAACAAAAGTGTAATTCTAACCATGCTATTGCTTTGTAAGATGTTTGTGTGATATTCTTGCTCATAGAGAAAAACTAGTATTGCTTAAGATTCAGATTTATTTTGAACAAAATACTTAGTATTATTCAATCTATCTTCGAAGTATCCATAAACAGAGAAAGTAGTGGCATTCTTTTTCCTCTAAGTGGAAAGCTAACTTGGCTTATTATATAATCATTTGTCTAGCAGGAATTAGAAGAAGTATCTTAGAACTGGAAGGGACCTTAGAAATAATCCAATCCTCCCACTGCTCGTCATTCTTCAGGTAAAGAGATTGGGTCATGGAGAGGTTAAAAGATTTGTTCAAGGTTGTACTGCTAGGTTTTACCAAGGCCAGAAGCAGATCTTATTTCTTTTTTTCTTTACTCTGGTATTGTATATGTTCTGTAACACCAATGTACCTTAAACCTCACTTTTCTAGCTCAGATTCAGCCTACACATCATCTGGGCTTATTCATCATCTGACAGTGTTCCAAAGAGCTCACAAAGAGAAACTATGGTGAAGTTTTAGTGTGAGATTGTGTGGTAGAAAAGCATATGCAGTTGGTTTCAGTGTGTTGAAAGTCAGCATATTGGAACAGAAACTTCACAAGACTGCAATACTAGTAATATAGATGATCGACCTGGCTTTGCTGCTAAGGAGCTATTTGAGTGTCGGTGAATCATTCTTTTCTCCAGGGACAGTTTTGTACAGTGAGAGGACAGCATTTTGATATTGCTTGAGGTTACCTCCACTTCTATCCCTGAACAGTCTAGCATTGTCCAGACAAAGTGATCCTATATTTTTGAAGCTGTGATCGAAGTAGCTCTTTACTCACTCATGGTCTATGGACTCTGTTATGAATAAAAGGAAGTCTGTTTCCAAGTAGACTAAAGACATGATACCTGAAGTTATGTCACAAAGAGCTATTGTCCTTGTGATACTTCCCATATTAAAAGAAAGAGGAAAATAAGAGACTTGCATCTCAAATTCTACCAGATTTATACTTATATTTATACTTTGGAATATAATGGTAGATATGTGTATCTTGAATCTTTTATAGTTGGGTAACATGTGTTTTAAGGAAGAAAATATGTAGTGAAGGTAGAAAGTAAGAAAAAAATGGAATACTGCACAGTGTGCTGTCTAGAATGATAGCATTAGTCTTATGAGACTACTAGGTATTGAATACTTGAAATATGGCTGCATAAATTGAGATGAGCCATAAAGACAAAATACACTCTAAACTTCAAAAACTTAGCATGATAAAAGAAATGTGAATATGTTTGATTCTTTTTCTTGCTGATTATAGTATTAAATGATAATGTTTTATAGGTGTTGAACTATGAATGTTATTAAAAGTTAACTTTTTGTTTTCTTTTACTTTTGAGAATGTGACTTCTAGATAATCTACAATTACATATGTGGCTCACATTCTGTTTGTACTGAGCAATGCTTGTGCACACTATGGCTTGCCCAGTTTTTGTGTGGAGTGTAACTCCATGTTTGGGAGCCTTGTGAGTACCATGGTGAGTGCGGGTGCAGAGATCATGCACAGAGTGTGCTGGGAAGTGTGCTGGAGAGAATGGGGGCCTGCAGATTCACTCATAGAGTGGTTGAGTCCTGGGTTGGAAACTTCCTCCGGAAGTTGCCAGTTATGTACCTGTGTTCCTGTTTTAATGCCAGTGTGCTTTCTTGGAACACTCACAAGTTACCCAGAGAGGGTAAGTCTAGCTACTAATTCACAATCAAACCAAATAATTGGAAATCAGCCTCTAAGAGCTCCCCATCTCTGCAATGCCACGTATGTTTCCTTATAAAAGGTTTTCTTCCTTATTAAAGATTTTCTTCCTATTACTGGAGCTCACTGGCTTCAAGTAGATTCAGTCTCGAGTTCTTACAATGTCAAAAGACAGTATTACCCCCAGGATTCATGATCATAGGGAAACTGTAGGATTTGGAATATAGCAAACACCCTAATGGATCAAAAAGAGGTCATTGTAAATCTCCCGGCAATAATGAAACATTTGAGTGATAGCAAGTGTTAACCTGTGAGGTAACCACTATTGTCATGGTCAAGCCGCAGGGCCCTTTGCACAGTGCTGAAATTACCTTTGTGAAGAAGAATGACTAGAACACTATTATGCTAATGTTTTTTAGTGGTTATCAGTATTGCTGTAAGCCAAGAAAATGCATCTGATTATTCAATATTGTATACTTGGACTTATCCAATATCTGTCCTAAATGTCTTTTGTATATGACCAAAAGCAGGTTGAGAGTTTGAAATGGACATTTCTTTTTTTAAGGGATGAGAAACAGAGCCTCAGACACAGTAAGCGATGTGGTCGTACCAGTGTGGGGCCCACATTTTTCAGTTCTTGCGTCAAATACTGTTTCCGTATTACCATAAGAATCAACTTCCTTAAAGCTACTATTATTTTAAAAATCATAGTATTAAATGCAGTATTGTTCAGCTTCTACGATCATCTCCACACCTTGTTTCTTAAGCCACCGAATAAAATCGAGCCAGACTCTACAGAGCATCCAGTCTTCCAGGAAAGCTGAGTGCCTACAGATGACGTTCAGAACCCTCTGAGCAAAGGAAAACAGAAACATAGTCTCTGAAAACAATGCAGAAATATATCTGGTTTGCTGATTGGTCAGAAGGAATCATTTCGGTGACTCTCAAGGTGAGGATTCCTGACAGCATGTGAGCATGAAAGGAAAGGAAAGTTTTACTTCTTGACAAAGTAGAGTTCTGTGGACTCGATGCCCCTACCAGAAACCACATAAACAAAACGTGTTTGGGGTATAATACAAAAGAGGACCCCTGATGGCCTTTGAAAGGAAGCAAAGTCCAACACAACTCCAGAGAGCTGTCTTTTCCCCAAGGAAGGAGAGCCTCGCAGGGTTATTTTCTGCTGGCAGGACTTTTGATCTTTAGACAGGGCTCGCAGTGGAAGAGGGTGCTGATGAAGAAATCTACAGCTCCTCTAGACAGGAAACCATGAAATTTCTGGGAAACCTCAGCTGCCAGAGAGGAGGAATCCCCGAAGGGAAACAGCTGTAATGTGACCCCCACATTCTGTCTCGCTCCACCGCTGGCTCATCCCTGATTCACACATGTGCGGAACAGGGTCAGAGCATCTCAGCTAAAGATCTCTGACCTGAGTTGAGACCAGAGCTGTCATCCCAGAGTAAAAACGTGCAGTTCTGAGGTGATTAAAATAACTGCCTGCTAAAATAAAAGGAACATTTGTAGGAGAAAAGTCACAGAATTCAGTCTCCTCATTTTAATATTCATAATGTCCAGGATAAAATCCAAATTATCCTGACATGCAAGTAAGACAATGGCATATGTTTTCAAAAAACAGATATCAACACCAAAATGGCCCAGATGTTGGGAGGCAGGGACAATATTTAAAAGAAAAAGTACCACTTAGTAAGTGCAATACATTCATAATAAATAGAAGTATTGAACTCTTTGCAGAAAATGAGAAAGCAAAAGAAACAATGAAAAGTCTAGAGCTGAAAAATTTAATAACTGAAAAATACATCTAGTGGATGGATAGCCAAATAGAGCCAACAAAGAAAATGTAAGTGAACTTTAAGACAGATCAATAGTAACTGTTTTATGGAAAGAATAGAGAAAGAAACATTGAAATAAAAATGAACAAAACTTCAGAGAGCTATTAAGTTATATTAAATGGTCAGATTTAAAGCTAATTTAAATTTCAGAAATAAAAGAAACAAGGGAAGGGCCGGAGATTTAGCTCAGTGGTTCCGGAGCCTGCCTTGCAAGTGCATGGTCTGAGTTCGATCCCCGGTAACCACATACAGTGCTGGGCATGGAGACTCATGCCCACCAGCCATCAATACCACACACCACAGTACCAGGCATGGTGGCTCACGCCTGTCATCCCAGCACTTGGGAGGCAGAGACAGGAGGATTGCTGAGTTCAAGGCTTGCCTGGGCTACATAGTGAGCTCAGGGCCAGCCTAAACTACAAAGCAAGACCCTGTCTCAAAAAAAAAAAAAAAAAAAAAAAAAAAAAAAAAAAAAAAAAAAAAAAAAAAAAAAAAAAAAAAGAAAGAAAGAAACAAGGGAAAAGGAAAAAAAATCTTTTTGAAGAAATAATAGCACATTTATAAATTCAGAGTGTCAACAGTACCGGGCACAGTAAAACAGTGGATATCACGCCAATGCATAGTATAGTCAAATTGTTAAAAGCCAAAAGTGATTAGAAAATCATACAGCAACAAGTCAACACGGATGTCTGATGTCCGACATCTGGTTTTGCTTGAGAGACTTCGGAGACTGAGTGGTACAATGTTTTTGTAGTGCTATAGAAGAAAACCTATCAACTAGGAATTCTCTACCCAACAACAATATTCTTCAAAAGACACGGAAAATAAAATAAAATAAAATAAAATAAAATAAAATAAAATAAAATAAAATAGGACACTTTTTCAGAGAAAACCAAACCAGTCCAAACCAAAGAAAACCAACTAACAACCACAGAAGCAATTAGTATGCTTCATTAGCAGGAGAAAGGAAACATTTTTCCCTCAAGAAGGAATGAAAACCACAGGATATTACAGGTGTCTTGGTTAGTATGAATCTTTTAGTTTTCTTAGTCATTGTGAGGTGCTATAACAAAGCACGATTAAAATGGACAGTTTATAAATAACAGTCATTTACTTTTCACAGTTCTGGAGGCTGGAAGTCCGAGGACTGGATGCTGGCATGATTGGGTCCCTGAGAAACCCAATCCCAGGTCACCAACCGTTGCTTCTTATTGCGCCCTCACGTGGCTGAGAGAACAAATTACCTCTCCGGCCTTTTTTTTTTCTTTCATTATTCAGTAAACTTTATTGGTATATTATATACACAGCTCACAATCACACAAAACATTGGAGAATTTGTACCAATATGTGTCCGGCCTCTTTTAAAAAAAGTATCAATCCCATTTCCGTGAGGCTCGCGCTTATTACTTAATTCGCTTCCACAGACTTCACCTGCAAATGCCATCCAACTGTTTCAGGGTTCTAGGATTCAGTTCATTATACTGATGTTCTTATTTTTCTCGTAACTTGAATGTAGGTTGCAATCCCTAGGACAACTCTTCTCACTTTTGGTACTACTGATATTTGGCCAGAACATTCTTTACTATGGGGGTTTTCCAGTGTCTTATGGGATATTTAGTAGCCTCCTTGGCCTAAATTCAGTGTTATGAAATAAAGATAACTTCTAGGTAAAAATGTCTAGCAAATAATCTTCGTTAACCAGCTAATATAAATGGTTCAGAAGAAGTATTTTGCATGAAATCTTTAGAGGTGTGAAGATTGTTACCTCTCAATTTTTTTGTTTTTTTTGAGACAGGGTCTGACTTTGTAGTTCAGGCTGGCTCCGAACTCACTATGTAGCCCAGGCAAGCCTTGAACTCAGTAATCCTCCTGTCTCTGCCTCCTGAGTTCTGGGATTACAGGCGTGAGCCACCACGCCCAGCTGTTACCTCTCAATTTTATGCACCCCTATGCAGACATTTCACTGTTTTGCATCTTACTTCCAACTTCCAAATGATTTCATCTCCTTCTTCTAACATTTCTGCCTATATAGCAGTGACTGTAATAACATCCGGGGCAGGGGGAGAAAATTAGAAAGTATAGGAAGATCAAAGCAACGCTGAAACTTGGAAGGAAAACCAAGAGGTTGCTTTCCTCCCATTCCATAATCACTTCGGGTGACATAGCCTGTTAGCGACATGCGCGATCTTGAATCAATGACTTAATTTGTCTTAATCCCCAGCATCTTTTACTTATAAAAGTAAATGCCATGTACGGACTGTGGAAGTTGAGCGAAATGAAAAAAGGGAAAGAAAAGCATATGAAGGTAAAAAATGGCAGCAAAGTTTTCTAAATAGGAACATGGAGGGATGGGGGGGGAGGGCGGGAGGGCGGGGCTGGATACAAACAAGAACCAAGATACATTATGTACAGGTACAAATCCCAGTGATGAATGCAATCACTGTGTGTACCTAAAATGGACCAATAAGCCTAATGGATTAAAAAAGAAAAAGATTATAGAAGCCAAAGCAGAGCACAGCAGAGTGGTTTCACCATGAATTGGTTCCCAGCTTGTGTGAAACTGGGGGACAGAACCCAGTTTCACCCAGCAAGTGACTCAGGCTCCAGCATTTGGTCAACAGAAAATGGATTGAGATTGAGGCCATTTTAAATTCCAAATATTACCAAGAAAACCCCCCAATGCAAGAAGTGTGGCATTCAGTAGGTAATTAAAAGGGCTGCTGTTTACAGAACGAGTCAAAACCAGAAGGATAGATGTTTCTTTTCTCAGATGGGTACGTGTGTCAAGTGATTCCAATTTCTGTGGGTCTCCATGCGCCTGTGAGTGCAGCGCACATGAACGTGCTTTGAATGTTGATCTGGGAGTTACAAGTACATTGCAGTGAACAGGTGAATTTATAAATACACGATCCAAGAATAACGAGGGTCCACTGTACACAGCTACGCAAACGTTTACTGAGTTGTAATGTAAAACGTGCTTGAGGAGACAGGGCTGCTTTATTTTTTGAGACTAGTATCCTGCTTCCAGCTAAATGATGATATGGTGAGCACTTTTGAAAAATATATCGAGGAAGCAGAAGAGGGCACAGAGGTGACCCTGGCTGGCCTAGAAGGGCCCTAAACACATGAAGAAAAAAGAGGGGGGACGGGACTGAGGCTGAATTTCAGCCAAGAAGATAAAATGATGGCTTGGTTACAGACAATAGATGAAGGAAGAAGACAGGTCGGTTTCTGCTGTCCGGGGTTTGGACCTGGACACCAGGAAGTTGGCAGTACATGGAAATACACAGTCAGTTCTAAGGAGCAGAACTTGGAGCGCTGACGGATTCCAGTCTGAGTTTTGGCTCTGACTTCATTAGCCATGTGACCTTTGGAAAACCACACAGTGTCTGCCAGTCCTTAAAATAATGGCATTTAAATACTAATTGTTACCTTTAAGCAACACATATACATGATACTCTTTGAAATACCTGGACTATAAATTAAATGACTGCAATTTAAAAAGAAGTTGGTGTATTTCCTTAGTACAAGTATATGCATATATGTATTTCATACTAAATAGGAAATGTTATCACACATGAAGAAGTGTGGAAATATTTGATAATACTAATCAGGCCAGTGAAAATATGAGATGACAATAAAACCAGAAGCCTAAGAATAGAGATCTGATAGTCATCAAAGACAAAGTAGAAGATATATTAAAGGCTCAAAGAACAGAGAATAAAATATGAAGTATCAGTTTATCATCTCTAATCTGAAAGCTCCAAATTCTGAACATTTTAGAATATCAACATGATGCCACAGTGGTGAACTCCACAAATATTTCATGCAGAGATTATTAAAAACAATGTACAAAGTTATCATCAGGTTTTGTACATAATGTCTACATGAAACGTAAATGAATTTTGTATTTAGGTATGGTTCCTGTCCTCAAGATACTACCCTATGTGTGTGCAAATATTCCAAGTTCTGGAAAAAAAAAAAAAAACGCGAACCTAAAGCATTGTGGTCTCAAGCATTTCAGGTAGTATGGCCTGTATGGAAATTAAACTGTCAGGATTCATTATAATACTGGCAACCTATGCATATTATATGTTAAAATTATAAAAATATACACATTATGACACACAGGTACATTTACTGTCCCATAATGTTATATAATACACTAAACGTAGGCGTTCAGTGGTGCAATATAGAATATTGTGTTTACAATGCATGCGTGTACTATAAAATATATGTAGAATGCCATTTTTCAAAAGCACTAGACTATAAGTAATATATTGTACAATTCCTGAAAAAATGAAACCTTTGTTTGAAAATACACTGAAGAATCTTATAATTGGCCATAATCATTAATACCAATTTTAATTCTATTGATAAAGCTGGAAATTGCTAGAAAAAGAGGTATTTCTGGTTCAAAAAGTTCCAAGTAGGTAGCTTTTACTGTAATTTGCTCTGCAGACCCGGTTAGTATTGTCAAAACACTGCAGGCAGCATTATAGATCTTAAGACTTCAGTATCATCATATCTCACATGGTATTAAATATAGTTCAAACACAGAAAAATGCTCTTTACTTGTTTTGTGTCTTCTTTCTGATGAGCGATGAATAGATCCACTTCGGAAATGATTGCATTGACTATTGTTGCTCAGATTTTCCTTAGCACCACAAAACTGGCAAGAGGTGGCAAGCCAGTAAGTCCAGAGTCAGCTGATGTGTGATTTTGTGTCACAGACATTTTCTCTGCAGCATAATAGAACAGTGCATGCATTGAGTTATCCCACAGTGAATTACACCCCTCATTTCCACCAATCTTAATAATCATTAATTCTAACTCACACTTCCAATGAATAACGGGAATTACATTTTTTACAAATTTTGTCTCCCAAAGACTTTATGTTTTCTGCATCCTGCTCATGGCGTATTCTCTAATAGCTTCCGAGAACGAGCCAAATTGTCAAACACTGTCATTTTGTGATGTCATGTTCGATCTGCAGCTGAAAAGTGTGGCCTCAGGTTTCTTGCCTGTCTTTTATGTCTCAGAAGCACAGAATTGTTAAACAATCTAGGGAAATTTAAAGCAGCAAATGTGCAATAAAATGTCCTCTGTAGTTCAGTGCTATATAACAAAAGAGACCAATAAACTTTGCTCTACTGTGGCGTTGGATAGTGACTTATCTCTAGGAATACCAGTCACACACGGCGTAGAGAAAAATCAGATAGATATAACCTTTCAAAAACAAGCTTCAGGAAGTAGATTTAAAGTCTTTATTTTTCCTCTGTATTTCACCTAATGATCCATGCTTTTCCCAAATATATTGTTGGGGAAAAGAAATAAAACTAGAATGAGCCCTAATTTCCATGTCCTTCCCTGGTTTTAAGGCTTTCAGAATGGTCTTTTAATAACCCCACACTTGTGGGGTGTTTAAATTAAGGACTTCTTTGTTAGAATATAATAACAGAAACCTAAGATCTCTCTGTGATAATCATGCTTTGTTCATGGTTTTACAACAAACTTGTTCAGCCTACTGGCACATTCATTATTTCTTACAATTTCTTTGAAAGATGGAAAACAGAATCCTAGAAGCTTGAAGCACGATTGTTCTTTCTTCCTTCCTTTATTTTGGAAGTGCCTGGGATTGAACTCAGCACCTTGTGTACATTACGCAGTGCTCTACCACTGAGCCACATTCCTAGTTCTCTTGTTTTTTCTTGACAAAGGTCTTTATCTCTGAAGAACTCTACTCCATTCAGTACATGACACGGATAGCACATACATAGCTTTAAAATATCATATTTACTTATATCTAAGGAAAACCCACTATATTGAAAATAACAATCACAGTTTTAAAAAAAGAAATTGTCTCTGTGTCAGGAGCGTTGTATGTACTCTGCCCATGTCAGGGAACGGGGCAGTCGTGGCCCTCTTCACCTTCCTGCTGTAAGCGCTTTGTGCTTTTCTAATGTAAGGAAGGAAAACCGGCGAGCGCGGCTAACTCTTCATTAAAGTGAGTTCACACTGAGGTACCATTAAGGGAATTCTCTCTTCTTGTTGTAATTGTGAAGCTTGATTTCTAGGGCGTGACGGAGGGAGAGCAGAGGTGGGGTCTACGGGAGGGAGACGTGGGGCCGCAGTGGCGTTGGCCAGCAGGCCAAGCACCAGAAGGGCAGAGCCCTTGAAGGCCAGGCAGCCTGGCTCAGGATATGAATCTGGGATGTTCACATGGGAGGACAGCAGAGAGGGGGTTCTGGACCCAAGCCAGAGAAGAGAATCTGTCTATGTGGAGAGGACTGACTTGTGCACCCCTAAACGAGATATCTACAACCTAATTCCTAGCTAGCACTAAACTTTGGATGAATTCTCCAGGGCTACCATACCAAAGGATGTGAGACTTGGTTATGTCATTCAGTAAAAATGTATTTTTTTCACAGTTCTGGAGGTCAACATCGTCTCTGTAGGAGGCTCTGAGGGAGAGTTTGCTCTTCAATCACCTGATAGGTCTCCACAGTTCCTCATGTTCTTGCTTATAAACCTCACTCACGAGCCTCGGCCACTGTTTTCTTGCGATGTCTCCTCTGTCCCGGATGAGGTTCAGGATTCCCTCACGTCAAGATTCTTCCTTCTGCAAAGACCCTTCTCCTGCTGTGGTCACATCCCAAGGTTCTGGTTGATGTATATGTGGATGTACCTGTATTCAACCCGCAGCAACCCGAAAGGAAGGAATTCATCACATGGCATGAGAGAGCAAGGGGGTCAGAGTGGCATCTCTGCAGAGTGCTCAGGACTGCTCATAAGAGCATGTTTAGTGCCCACCGTGTGGCTTCTAATTTTACCTGCTTCACAAAAAGGATGAGGGCTTGTTAGGAAAATGGCTAGAAAGCAGAATTTGTTTAGAAGGCATATAATTTTAAGTATTTCGTGAGCAAGTAAGACAGTGCTAATACAATAATGGTGCCACACCCATAGGCTACGGAAAATACCTCAAGAAAGCTCACACAGGCCACAGTGGGAATGATCTGATTATCAAAATAAATAATAGCGACCTACTGACAACGTAAAATCAAAAGTCCATTTTGTTTCAAGTAAATCAGTGAGTAAACTGAAGATTGAATGGAATGATAGTTATACACTTTCGTTTTTTTTAATTAAATTCTTTATTGGTACAATTTATATACATCTCACAATCACACATAACATTGGGGAATTTGTACCAATGTATGACACAGTCAATTCTCATTTTTACCCATATCCCCACCCACCCACACCTCCTCACCCCCTATATACATGGTCTTTTATTTTCTTTCAGAATCGTATTTATTCCTTCCCCTCATTACATCCCCACATCAAATTTCCTTTGGAAATTTCCCATTCTACAAGACTGTCATACTTTCTAGATCTCATTTGCAACTACAGGTGCTCATATCAATGAGAAGATCCAGTATTTGCCTATCTGTGATCTATTGATTTCACTTATTAGCGTGTCCTCCAGGTGTATCCATTTGCACATAAATGAATCGATCTTGTCATTCTTTATGGCAGAATAAAACTCCATTTTATTAAAAAATCACATCTTCTTTATCCAGTCTCCAGTTGACGGGCATTTGGGTTGTTTCCAAGATTGAACGATCACAAACTGAGCTGCTATGAACAAGGGTGTACATCTGTCTTTCCAAACATCACCCTTATACAGTATGTACAGCCACGAAGGAGACAATATGATATCTATGGACAGGGAAGCGTGGCAATCCCCACCTTCCCCATGTGATCCAGGTGGACACTGTCATGACAGCAGAAATCAAAGTTGTCTGTGGGTTGATCAAATGCAGGGAAGATCATGGGTGATACCTCTGCCACAGATGAGGAAACTGATCTAAGCACAAGGAAACACCATTAGCTCAACTTGAGGCACATTCTGCAGAATAATTAGACTGCCATTTGCCGAAGTGCCTAATTAAAAAAAAGAAAAAAGACTAATGAGCTGCTGTGGGTTGCAGACAGCAAGAGACATGATGACTACGAGCAGTGTGTGACTCGAGTGGGCCCATCATAATGGAAACATGGCAGAGTTTCTGGCGCTCATGAAATGACTGGAGCCATGTCAGCATTTTTTTTTTTTTTTTGAGACAGGGTCTCACTTTGTGTTTTGGGCTGACTCTGAGCTCACTATGTAGCCCAGGCAAGCCCCGAACTCAGCAATCCTCCTGCCTCTGCCTCCCGAGTGCTGGATTACAGGCGTGAGCCACCATGCCTGGCACTGTGGTATGTGGTATTGATGGCTGGTGGGTGTGAATCTCCACGCCCAGCATTGTATGTGGTTACTGGGATCGAACTCAGGGCCTTGTGCTTGTGAGGCAGGCATCTGAATCACTGAGCTAACCCTCCGGCCCATGTCAGCATTTCTTAATCTTAGCCACGGTGCTGGTGACCATGAGAATGATGATGATAATATGATGACATGGATGACTACAGACGCCATAGAAGGTGCCCTTACTAGCTATGTGCTCCCTATCTTGGAGTTCTGGAGTCAGACTATCCCAGATTCATATGCAGAAAGCTATTTCCCCAGGTTTAATAACACTGAATTGAGAGGTAATTTAAGTCAGGTTACTTTAGCCAGTAAAGAGCTAAAACACACTTTGCCAGAGAACTTAACATTTGGGACCCAGGCTCTGCCAAATGTTCATGAAAGTGCAAAGTTCCACCTTATTCCAAAGGCCAAGGAAGGGGAATAAACATGGAAAAGTGGGGTGCTCTGTCCTAATACTGGAGGGCTGGGGGCCGTTTGCGTTACTAGGGAGCTGCAAGAGTTCACGGTAAGCATGCCAAAATCCTCCTACAATGCCATTTGGAAGACTCACCCCTCATTTTATTGTTCAAGGGGAAAATAAATCACAATTTAATATTCGGACTTCTCTGGAGATTTGTGCTCATGTTTTCCGCAGTTCTTAGCTCCAAGGCTATACTGCTTTGCAAGTAGGGAAGCCTTGCAGGTGTGTGTCTTGCAGGTATGGGCTCACCTGGGGACATGCTTCGCACAGATGCTGACCCACACTGATACACTCTTGCTTTAGCAGCACCTTCCCCGCGCATCATGACACACACTCGTCCTCGGAGAAGACAAGTCCAGTGGCTGTATGCCAAACCTGATGAAAATCCGCTTTCCTGAAACTGTCTTGCAGTGTCTCCAGCTGTCACTCAGTGTAGATTTGTCCCTTTGACATGTCACCCTTGACTTGCTTTCTTATTGGATCTTACAGGGCCCCGTGGGAACATTGGTATAACCTGCAGTGGCCCAAAGGTTGGTTTATGGAGGAGAGGAGACCAGATCGGGGCAGGAAGCTAGAGTTGGCAGCCTAAGAGATAGGAAACAAACAAAAAAAAAGAACATGCTAGTTGGATGTGGTGATGCTCAACTATAATCCCTGTACTCTGAGAGGCAGAGGCAGAAAGATCCTAAGTTCAGGCTCAGCCCAGGCCACTTAGTGACTTGGTTTCAAAGAAAAAACGAAAAAAGGGCCAGGAGTAGAGCTCTGTGTGAAGGCCCAGGGTTCATTCTTTAGTGGAAGGAGAAAAGGTTCATACAGGATTTGATAGGACATACAAAAGAGGGAAATGAAGTGGGAATTTTCCATAGGAAATTTGGTGTGGGAATGTGATGAGGGGATGGAATAAATATGATATAGAAAGAAAATAAAAGAGCATGTATAAAGGGGGTGAAGAGGTGTGGGTGGGTAGGGTTATGGGTAAAAATGAGAATTAACTTGTGTCATATACTGGGTACAAATTCCCCAATGTTATATGTGATTTTGGGATGTATATAAATTGTACCAATAAAAAATTCAACTAAAAAAAAAGGGAAATGAGTTGAGGGGACACCACACTGGTACTATGGTCATAGGAGGGATAAGAGGTCCATGGAGTAATAGTACAATTACATAATCTCTAGTTATATCTGTAAAAGGCAACATTAATAACTCCCCTGGCTACCTCCACAGCATTATACCAAGGAACAGTTTCATAATGAGAGTATTTTATATTTCAATACATAAATGTATGGTATCATTCTCTTACATGTGTATAATGCTGGTGTTTTAAAAAAGACTTGAAAATATTATTCTCTGTTTAAACATATGGAGATGTGTATAATAAATTTTAAAGAATTTGCATTAAAGATCATCAAGTTAAAACATAGACATTTTGGTAAATAAGTGGTAAAATAATCTGAATGATCAATTGCAGCTATGTGAAAATTTACTTGGCTGACTGTTCAGAATTTTGGCTGTAAGCGACAGAGACCTGCCTAAAGTAAGAAAACACACAGCTGAGCAGTCCACGGTCTGGCTTAGAGTTCAGAAATGTGAAGATGTTGGGACTGGCAGATGTGTCATCTACATTGTCTTTATTTTCAGACACACTGTTTGCATTGGGTGGTAAGGGTGACAGCAAATACATGTCCACTTTTTAAAGGGTCATCTCATGACAGTCTGGAGAAGCTGTGAAAGCTACTAGGAGTATAGGGGAAGAGTTGTATTTGAACTCTGAATTGAGGTGCATGCTGACGTACTATGATGCAGGGGCTGACTGGTGTGGCCACTAGGCTGAGTCTGTACTATAACCAATCGTTACAAATAAAGTTATATAGGAACACAGCCAGACGTCCTCATGACACATAGTCTGCGGCTGCTTTGGGGTCTCGTGGCAGAGCGGTTGTGACTGAGATCACAGCTCTCTCAACAAATAAAAATATTTATTAACTTGCCCTTTACAGAACAAGTATGCTGAGGAATGTGTGTTTTCAGTCTGAGTGATAAACTTTGTAGACATATTTTGTCATCTTTACAGTGACAGTCACAGACTAGATGATCTTTGAGTCTCTGTTTTGAATGACAGTATTTATTCTGTGAGGACTCTGGTTCCATACCCAACAGCACTCATCGTGCACTAAAGGCCCTGGAATGTCTTTCTGTCTTCTGCTAACCTCAGGCCTCAGGAAGTAAAAACCGTTTTATGTTAGAAGTCTCCTAAGTCATTTTCTCTAAGTGAGAAGGGCAAGATTCAGAGTTAACCATGTGCCATGCACAGCGTGATTGAAGAGAGCATCTAGGGGTGTCACGTGTATTCTAGCATCTTCTCAGCCTCTCAGGTAGCAAGGGAAGAGTCTCCACAGCACGTGTACTTGTCCCGTGGTACTTAAGGAGAGTTGGTTTCAACACCCGCAGTGGATAATAAGACCTACAGATGTGTAAGTCCTTTCTGCAAAGTGATGTAATGTTTGTAAATAACCTACACCGCCCCATATGCTTTCTATCATCTCTAGAGCGCTTGTAATACCTAGTACAATATACACATTCTGCGAATAGTTGTAGCACTGCATCATTTACGGAGAAATGTCAAGGAATAAATGTCTGCACACCTGCAGTCCACGGCTTTCTTGTGAATATTTTCAAGCCGGGGTTGGGTTAGTCCTCAGGTGCAGACCCCTTTGGCTTTGCATGGCTGACTGTGTTATCCACTCAGGGATCCAAGCTCCTCCATACCGTGGGACGACAAGGCGAAGGCAGGGGTGAAATCGTAGCTGAGAGATGTGACGCAGATCCGTAGGCCGCGAGAACCAGAACAAGACCTCTGAGACCACTCGGCCAACGATTTCTTTGAATAGAGAGAGAACTGATGCGTGGTCAGTTTTCACCTTCTGTGTCCGTGGCTTTGGCGCTGCTTTCACATTGGGCTTTCAGTCCCTCAAAAAGTAGTTGTGTTTTTAAAAACAACCTCAAAGTTCACTCTTCCATTGGTGCTGCCTCTAGTTTCTCAACTCAGCCAAATGGTGCTTTGTTTCTTTCATTTTTATTTCTTGATCAGTCTTGCATCTCCTGTTTGAAGCAGTAGTGCTAAGGTCATTTATGTGTTTATGAGCTTGCTGAATTCTGGATTATGTGGGAGAAGGATCATGGCATTTTCCATTAGTGCTTCTCTGAGGTGTCCCAAAAAGGGGTCATAGCTCATACGTTTTATTGTTTGTTTTTGTGTAGGACCAGTGGATATCTTTAATATTTCTAACTGCCCAGCTTTTGGGGAGGATGCTATATTTTTGTTAAGATGGCGAAATTTCAGTTTCAGTAAAGGTGATCAAGGGCAGTCCTAAGTATTGTTAATTTTGCATCATACACAGTTACTTAGTAGTTGAACATTGGAATTTAAACCTGGCCATTTTATATCATTTAAAGTATTCATCAGCACTTTTATGCACTCTTCAACAACACGAGAACAAAAATAAAAATTTTAGCCAGGCGTGGTGGCTCACACCTGTAGTCCCAGCACTCGGGAGGCAGAGGCAGGAGGATTGCTGAGTTCGAGGCTTGCCTGGGCTACATAGTGAGCTCAGGGCCAGCCTGGACCACAAAGTAAGACCCTGTCTCAAAATAAATAAATAAATAAATAAATAAATAAATAAATAAATAAATAAATAAATAAATAAATAAAATAATAAATATTTTAATAAGAAAAAGATATGACATAACAAGTCATGCCTTCATAAGGAAAGATAGGAATGGTCTCTATAGACCAAGAAAAAAATAGGGCCTCAGATATATTTGTATTGAAAAAAATGTTATAAATGTAAAAAGCAGCCCTACTGAAAACCAAATACTTTTCATGTTATTGGAAGACTAATGTTTCTCAGTAAAAACAAGCATAAAATCGCTTTTACTTGTGACTAATATTTATTAACTTTAGGTTTATAATCATGCTGCTTGTGGGCTTTAACTTCAAGAAACACAGGTTGATTGCAACAGAGTCTAAGAAGGCAAGTATGGAAACCAGAAGTCAATGAGAAGTGCGAAGTGCCTAACAGGTATGGGTCTCAGTATATTGACTGAGAGAATCAAGAACTGGAACTTTTTTCTACATTTAAAACTAATTTCACTTTGGCGCCTCTGAGAAATGCAGTTTCCACCCCTTCCGGGACCTGTCTACCTCCAGCACCTGCGTGAGTTCACCAACCCTAAAATGCTGCAAACCTCATAGTTTGGGGTTTGCGTGGAGGCTCCATTCTGTAGGTAGAACTGAGTAAATCCTTGGCGCTGCTCTCTTTCTCTCTCTCCAGGCTCTCTTTCCTCCCTGAAACTGACCGGTGGGGCCAGGAATCCAACCCTGAAGTCATGAGTGGGTTCCCCTGGCAACCACCAGTTTTCACCCTAAGCTATCAAGGTCTCACAGAGAGTCACTGCACTGGATATACTCTGGCATGGGTGAAAGAGTTTATGCTGTGGGACTAGAAACTGAGGACAAAGTCTAAATATATATTTATTTTATCATAGTATCACAGCAATATAGGGTCTTAAAAAGCCTTCTGGAAACATCATGGACAGTCTGCTGAGGAAGGAAGGGAAAGTTCTCTGTTTGATCAAAAGAGGTCTGAGCATACCTGAGGATGGGCAGGACTAGAGAAGGCCTGCTCTGCAAGAGTGAACGGAGGACCCGGTGTGAGAGAAGACGTCTCGGGCTTGGCCTGCAGGAGGAGGTGCTGGCATGGGAGGAGGCAAGGTGCCATCATGGTCCCACAGAAGACCAGACCTTTCTTGCCCCCAGCCCCCTTGGTGCATATGCTCTTTGTCACCCCTAAAACTTAGGTGTGATGAAGTTTGGGAC
>PVIC010032113.1:0-20930 GCA_004025085.1 Thryonomys swinderianus
CAGGCTCAGTGCCTACACCTGACAAAGAATACAGATTTTTTTTTTTTTACAGGCTTGGTCTAGGAAAGTCACAAAATAGTAGTAAAAATAATACTAGAGTGCCTAGCAAATTCAATGAGGAAAGAACAATCCTTCCAACAAATGTATTAGAAACTCACCTGCAAAGGAAATAAATTGTGTACTTAATTCCCAAAATTAACTTCAAGCATATCCTACATCTAAATATTAGAAAACTACAACATTTATAAATTAAAATTTAGTTACAATCCTAGGATAGACAATGTTTCTTTACATAGAACACTTAAAATATAAATAAAAAATATAAATAAAATTTTATCAAAGTTTAATGTTTCCTAATTTAGCAGACATCATCATGACTTTTTTTTAAAGTGTCAAACAGGGAAAATATTTAAAACTTGTTTATATAATAAGAAATTTACATCCAGAATACACAAATAATTCTGTAAATCAATAATAACTAACAGTACATGTACATCACTTTGGTAGCACATAAACCAAAACTAGACAAAGAAACACAGAGAAGGTCAGTATGGCCCTTGTCTAAAGACAGCACACAAGTTATTTCAATATACTAAGTCTAAACTGTGAATGATCTGTACACAGGTGACCATAATTATTGGATAAAAAAAATTGGGGAAGACACAAATAATGAAAAGATATTCTATTCATGAAATGAAACCATAAATTGTATGAAAATATTTACTCTACCTGAAGTGATCAAGTTGAATACACCTATAAATGTCTCAGTGTGGGCCAGAGGGATAGCTCAGTGGTTCCGGCACCTGCCTCGCAAGCGCAAGGTCCTGAGTTTGATCCCCGGAAACCACACACAATGCTGGGTGTGGAGACTCACACCCACCAACCATTAATACTACATACCACAGTGCCGGGCGTGGTGGCTCACGCCTGTAATCCCAGCACTCGGGAGGCAGAGACAGGAGGATTGCTGGGTTCGAGGCTTGCCTAGGCTGCATAGTGAGCTCAGAGCCAGCCTGAACTACAAAGCGAGACCCTGTCTCAAAAAAAAAAAAAAAAAAAGAATCTATCATAGTGACATATGTGCAACCATGTACATAGCAGCTCAGTTTGTGATAGCTCAATCTTAGAAATAACTTAGATGCCCATCAACTGGAGACTGGATAAAGAACATGTGTTTTTTTCCATAAAATGGAGTATTACTCTGTCTTAAATAATGATAAGTTTGAGTCATTTATATTCAAATGGACATACCTTCAGGACATACACATAAGTGAGATAAATAGGTCACAGATCTGTAAATATCATACCTGTTCTCTGGTATGAGAAACTGAAGATGTTAATGAGTTCTAGAATGTATGATGGACATTGTGAAATAGAAAATATTCAAAGGGAAATGTGGTGGAGGGGTGAGTGATGAGGGGTGAAGAAAAAATGTGATGGTAATAAAAAAGGGAAACAAAGCTTATATACTTGGGGTGGGTAGGGGAATGGGAAAAATGAGAAGTAAATCGTGTCATATACTGGTACAAACTCTCTATATTGAAAGTGATCATGATGTGTATATACAATGTACCAATAAATATTTAAAAAGTTAGCTGCTTTAGGACTAGCAAATATGGCATCCCTTTGTGGTCTTTAATATACCATCTTTATCACATACTAATTTTCTCTTCTTATATGGTATCTTACTACTGATTATTATAATTTTTCAATATATTTTAGCATTGTTTAAAGTATAATTTTAAAGATTAATTTTATTTTCATAAGGCAATACACACAAACTGAACTCATCTGATAAAAGTTACTCAAACTTTTTGATATTTTTGAGATATGTTATAAAGTGTGTGATTTGAAGTTTGGACTGCCTGATATTCGTGTAATTCATCAATTATATGATATTAAATCTTGTGTCATCTACTTAACCTCAGTCTCATCTGAAAATAATAATACTTGCAATGATTCATAACCAATACATTAATTTTTAAATTACTTGTATATATACACATCAGATAAGCATCATTCAGAAAAGTTGTACCTTATTATTTGAATAATTTCATTGCATTTACAAGATATATGATGAAGTATTTTTAATAAATTGAATTTATTGGTAAGAATAAATTATGACCATATTCCTCATTGAGAATTTGTACTTATACATGATATATCTTAATTATTTTTTTCTCATCACCCTGTCTTTCCTCCAACCTCCCCACCACATCCAGCCTAACATCGACATTTTCTTCTGATTCATAGTTTTAATACAAATAAGCTAAAGCTTCAAAGGCAAGTCAAATATTGGTGGTTTCTGCATACATCTTCATATCACATTTTTTGTTGTTTTCTAGTCAATGTCAATGTGTTAGATACTGACACTGCATTTAATCTAAGTGTTTGAAACACTACAAACTGAAGGTGTTCTAGTTTTGAATTATTGTTTGATTCAGTGAAGTACTGAACTAGAAGTGCCCATTTTTCTTCATCCTTGAATTTTTTGAATAAAAATTGTGCAGCATAAGTACTGGAACCAGAAGCTCCGTGTTTAGATGCTTACTATGAAACTTACTAGCCATGTGATTTTTTAACCTAGTACTTACCTTTTGTTTCTTCATCTATAAAGTGGAGAGAATATAACACTTCTTATGAGATTATCACATATTAAAAGATAGTATGATTTCTATATTTTCATATTGAAGTTTTCTGTAATGATTTTATATTGTTTATGTCTAGATACAGAAGTCAAACTATACTCTGTATTTGAGCATGAGTTATCATTCAGAATTTGGATACATTTCAGGAAATTTTTGTTTAAGACTTTTAAGGTTGGGCTGGAAATTTGACTCAAGTGGCATTGAGCCTACAATGGAAGCACAAGACCCCAAGTAATTTATTGACTTTTTTTTTTTGAGACAAGGTCTCTCTTTATAGTTCAGACTGGCCCTCAGCTCACTATGTAGCCTGGGCAAGCCTGGAACTCAGCAATCCTCCTGGCTCTGCCTCCCGAGTGCTGGGATTACAGGTGTGAGCCACCACACGCAGCACTGTGGTGTTTGACACTGAATGAGGGTGGACATGAGCCACCCTCACACTGTGGTATGTGTTCACCAGGGAGCAAACTCGGGACTCTGCACTTGCAAGGCAGACACAGGAACACAGGAACACCCGGCCAAATGATCTATTACTTTTTAACACAGTTATACATATTATTTTATTTTTAGCATTGTTTTAGAACCCCATGGTATTTTTCCTTGATTAGCTTCATTAGATTCCTTCTGCCACTATTACAAAATAACAGAAATTTAGTGCTTTAAAGCAATGCAGCTTTATTATATAAAAATTATGTAGATGACAATGCACTATAAGTTGTATAATCTGTTAAATCTTATTACGTATATCTTACTATGTGTATCTCTGTCCATATATATGTCCATATAGCTACCTTCAGAGACTCCGGAGCGTGCCATTGCCTCCCATTTCCAACTGCAGAAGGTTGTCCTCTTCCTTAACTTAGGCAACTTTGAGCATCTTCAAATCCAGAAAAGTAGCATTCCCTGTCCTGTCTGATGCCTATTTCAGCCTTTATAGTTTCTTTCCCTTTTGATCTTCACTATCTCCCTCTTACTTAGGACCTTTTGACTACAGAGGGCCAGTGTCGATAATCCTAGATTACATCTCCAAAGTAATTTTTGCCAGTAAGTACTTTTACCATATTGCCAAGTTCAAAGGTTAGGATGTTCCATCTTTGATACAGCTACTACCCCACTTTTATCTATAATTTGACTTTCATAGTTCTAGTTATGCATAGTCAATCATGCTCCAAAAATACTGAAAGGAAAATTCAGAAATAAATAGTTCGTAGCCTTTTAATTCTGTGTGGTAGGATAAAAATCCCTTTCCCATACAGCCCAGGACATAAGCCATCCCTTTATCTGCCATATCTACCCTGGATATTGCTACTTGCCCATTAGTCACTTAGCAGTGATCTCAGATATGGGACTGACTGTCAAAGTGCTTCTGTGCTGGCATTCAAGCAACCCTTATTTTACTTTATGGCTCCAAAGGGCACGAGTAGTGATAGTGTCTGTTCAGATACCCCAAAGCGAAGCTGCAGTGTGTTTCTCTTTAAGCAAAAAATAAAGAAAAGAAAAAGAAAAAAAGAAAGAAAGTGGGCGTCCTGTACTTCATAAGGAAAAAGAAAAAATATCTGCTGGAGTTGTTAAATCCTACAATACCAAGAGACATTCTGAGACAGCATTTTCATATAACGTATAGTACAGTCTTTGAATTTTTCCTAATTTAACATTAATCTTATGTATAATGAATGTATAAGCTTTATCATACACCATATGTACAGAAAAAACTGTACATAGTTTACTATATGTGGTTTCCAATATCTACTGGGGGTCTTAGAAACTATCTCTGCCAATGAAAAGCCTACTATTTGTAAATTTTGCTATTTTAATTTTTAAATTTTCTGTTTGTTTTCTAATTCTGACCTTTATAAAACTCCAGTTATTTGGGTTATTTTTTCCTTGTTTTTTAAATTTAAGCATTGAAATTTCTGAATGTCCATTCCTGGTATAGTTTTGTGTGGAGAAATACACTTTGTTTTATTAGGATCTCAAAACCACCTACAAGTTTGGGCTTGAAATTCCCTTTGACCTTGTATTATTTAGGTTGAGCTTTTTAAAAAAATTACAAGTGATATTTAAAACCTAATACTTTGTTATTAATTACTAATTAATATAATAATATTAACTAATTTCTACACTTTGAGGATTTTTCTTAGGTTTATTTTTTAGAGGACATAGAGAGTGTGATATCTAGATATGAACTAGCATTATTAATCTTATTTTGTCTGCCTTAGAGTTATTTAAAGACCATTTCTTAGTCTTTCAATACATCATTTTAGTCCTGTGAGTCAGGTGTACAATAAGGAAGCACAGATTTTATTCAGAGAAGACTTTAAAATTTCACCTAAACTGGGCATGGTGGCTCACACCTGTAATCCCAGCACTCAGGAGGCAGAAGCAGGAGGATTGCTGAGTTCGAGGCTTGCCTGGGCTACATAGTGAGCTCAGGGCCAGCCTGAACTACAAAGCGAGACCCTGTCTCAAAAAAAAAAATTACCTAAAATTCCAAGACATATAAGAGTAAAAATAATGTACACTTTTAGTGGACAGTAAAAATTCATTGCCTGTATGTGTTATTCCATGGCTTTCTTTGTTCATCTGCTCACCAAGGCATATGTAGGGAAAATTGATATTTAAAAGAAGAAGTAAGGAGATATCCTTTAAAAACAACTGCCTATTTAATCGGTCTGGGTCTTGCCTGTCTGTCCCTAACTTTCTGTATTGCCTGTTCACTGTGGACTTGAAACACACCAGGAAAACAGTGGTGGTAATGGCACTTAGTATAATAAAAGCATGAAAATTTAAGTGCTGTCCCACCAAAGGCCCAGTGTTGGGTTCAGGTGGCTTTTCTTTAACCTCAGGGCTCACAGAAGAGAGCTGATAGCTAACCGTGGCTCCATTTTAAACTAAATAAGTTTGATGGTGTAAGCTTAACTGGAGCCAAAATAAACCTCCAGTGTATGTTTATAGTGTCTGTTTTATACATGTCTGGAGCAGAGGAACTATTGAAGTTGAATCGCCTTTTGCTCCTACAGAGGGTAGTCCTTCAATGTCATGGCAAAGGTCACTTGTAGGTCACGTGGATAAGACAGATAAAGCATAACAGAGTGAAGCTTCTAAAACCTGTTACTTCTTATCTTTCACAAAGGATGAAAATGTGAAAAATTTTTATGCGGTAAAGTGTATACATGCACACATTTGTGCACACTGATATGTGAAAATGTAAATTTTTTTTTCATCACTCTGTACCTAGGAAGTTGTGAGTTATGCCTGAAAGCTCTTATTATGCTTGGGAGCAATTCTTATTTTAAATTTTTGAAACACTATCAGAAATAATAAAATCTCACTTATATGTCAACATGGCCAGAAAATCACAGCCTTGTGTAGGTTACTAGTGAGATTTGGTCGACAGGTCTGAGGAGCTGGTGAATCAGAACTATGGAATGGAACCTCTCATTCAAAAGTTCTGGGCATTTTTCAAATTGTTTTTATAAAATCCATTTGCTTTTATATAGAGTTATCATCACTTTGACTTTAAATTATATTTCATATTTTGCCCTCCCTTTAAAAGCAGAATGATTTTCCATATGTTGATTATCTTTGAATGTAAATCTTATAAATAGAAATTGCACAAAAGTGTTCCACTTTAATTTTTATATATTTCACTGTGATGTCCAAGATGTTGATGCATATACACAGTATGTTTGGGACCTAATTGCCCTTTCTCTGTTGATCAGTTTAATCTCTCTGATGTCCTGTTGCTGTTGCTATACTGACCTCTGCAGGCTTCTGGATTTGAGAGCACGTGTTTACGGCAATGCCGGCCAGTCCAGAGTAAAAAGAAATTTGTAGCACCAAAAAACTTGCACATTTTGGGAGTGAACAATGAACTTACATTTCCTTTTATTCTTTGATAAAGACTTTTGTATACATGCTTTGAAGAACAGTTTTAAAAACAAGATTCATCATTTTCAACTCCTAAATACCCTCTTGCCCAGAAAATCGCTATAAACTGAAAAATCTACTTTTAAAATGAATACTCTAAAAACTCTCGTTTTCTTTAAATGCAGGAAAAGACTGTTGTTCATGAGTAGGTGCAACAATTGCGGGATTAAAATTTCCTCTAAATAAGTCTATGAATTGTGTTGTGAGGATTAGGAGTAAGGACGTTTCTGAAGCATCTATATAGAAATCAATTCAATCAAGTGGAATCATTACCTGTAAAGAATTAAATATGTTCTTTGTGACTGAAATCATCTTTCCTTTTTAGTGTGAGGTTGATTAGCATTTATTTGTGCCCCATGATAACTTTCTAATTAGCCTCTGACACTTCTCTTACACACGTACGTATCAGGTGTAACTTACAGTCCGGTCTGGTTGATTTCCAGAGAGATGCCCGGAACTTATTTATGTTAGAAACAAAAGCACGTTGGATTGTAGCTTGGTCTGCTTCGTTTTGGTTTAACAAATGACAAAATACAGAATACTTACATATTTGGACCTGCATGTGGGTTTTTGTCTGGTTTCTGTTTTCCTTTGCTTTCCTCACGTTGACTGACTTTCGTAAGTATTTTATACACTTGCTGTAGCTGTCCAAACTGTTTTCCTGGTTATATCCAAACACTGCCTGTGCCAGCTGCCTATTAAGTAGTAAAATATTTTATGAAACCCACTTTCATTACTGCATGTTTGAAAAGCAAGTTTTGCTACGTTCTGCCACCCTGTCTCCATATACAGAAGTATAAGTGAAGATCATTCAGTAAAATTCATTTCAGTCTGCTTGGTGAGAACCTAGTCTTGTGGCCTAGTATTTAAATTGCCGAAGACTTTTACTGGAATTTATTATTACCTAATCTAATCATTGTCATTTTAAATTTATTTCATCTTTAAAAAAATCCACTATGGTGTGAAATATGCACATATAGCCATGACAAGCATTATTCTTGCTACGTTATCCTTAAGAATTTTTTAGATAAAGAATTTAAATCTTTTGAGTGACTGTTGTTATAATTTTGTAAATGTGAACCATTATAATCTTTATTAATCATACTAAGATACACAGTGAACTTTCCTAATGAAAATAACATCTGGAATTTGCTTCACAATTTCCCAATGGGGGAGTAAGAGGAGGAGATAGAGGGTGGAAGACCAGAAGATGCATGAAACAACACGGCCCTTAAAAACAGAGAGGTAACTGCGCTGAGATTCACAATCCCTTCTACTCTTTGTATGTTTTAATTATTCTGATAAAAACTTATCACATCAAGTCATTTGTGATATCTCCTCACCATCATTTCAATGAACCATCATTTTAAACTCAAGGCCTTGAACTTTTTCTATGTACGTAGGTACTTTACTGATAGAAGGCATTTGTGAGTTTTCAGCTTCACACTTACTCCTCATTCTGTGTGTCCCTCTTCTACTTTCTTTTTTAAATTTAATTGAATTCCTTTTTTTTTTTTTTTTTTTTTTGCTTTTTGAGACAGGGTCTCGCGTTGTAGTTCAGGCTGGCCCTGAGCTTACTATGGTGCCCAGGCAAGCCGCGAACTCAGCAATCCTCCTGCCTCTGCCTCCCGAGTGCTGGGATTACAGGCGTGAACCACCACGTCCGGCATTGTGGTATGCGGTGTTGACTGTTGGTGAGCGTGTCATTATATGTGTCATTATATGTGGTTACCACGGATCAAACTCAGGACCTTGTGCTTGCGAGGCAGGCGCTGGAACCACTGAGCTAACCCTCCGGCCCTTAATTGACTTCTTTATAGTCACATTTTATATACAGTTCACAATCACATCAACATTGTAACACATCAACATGTAACTACATGACAGAAGTTAATTCTCATTTTTACCCATATCCCTACCCACCCACAACCCCTCACCCCTTATGTACATGCTATTTCTTTTTTCTTTCCTAATTGTGTTCATTCTTTCCCTTCATTACATTCCCCCACCACATTCCCTGTGAATATTTCCTATTTTACAAAATCTATCATTCATTCTAGAACTCGTTTACATCTACGGGTTCTCATACCAAAGAAAAGATATGGTATTTACATATATGTCATTTATTTATTTCACTTATTAGTGTGTCCTCAAGGTTTATCCATTTGCACATAAATGAATGAAACTTGTCATTCTTTACAGCAGAGTAATACTCCATTTTATTTTTTTAAAAAAACACATCTTCTTTACACAGCCTCTTTAACAAATGGTGCTGGAAAAACTGGGCTTTAACCTACCAAAAACGAAAACTAAACCTATCTCTTTCACTGGGTACTAAACTAAAACCACAGTGGATTTGAGACTTAAACATTAAAACAGAAACAATAAACCTGCTGCAAAACAGGTTAGGTGAAACTCTTGGAGACACTGGCTTAGGCAGAGACTTTATGAAAAAAAAATCCTCTTCTACTTTCTGATCCAGGGTTTGATTTCTCAAACAGCCTCTTCTGTTCTTCACTTGTGCTATTTCATGTTTACAAAATCTGTGATTATCCACTCTGGTGCTTCAATGTCTACATTCTCCTGCGTTCTTTCAGTGGTGATGTCAGGTACCACTTCTTGAAAGACTATGATGTACCCAGAACAACAGTTCTGCTTTGTACTTTTTATTGTCATCATATATAATTGTATTTTAATTTATCACCAGAAGAATTTAGAAATGCACTGAATGTGTTTAGTCTATTAATCTTATATCCAATTATAAGTTTTGGTCATACACTTTTTTTATTCTCCCCTCATCATTTATGATTAGTCATATCATATTATTAAATGTACCTTTAAAATTATCTCAAGGGTCCAGGGACGATGGCTCAGTGGTTCTGGTGTTTGCCCTGGAAATGCAAGGTGCAGAATTTGATCCCCAGTACAAAAAAAATGTCTCAAATTATTTGGGGGGATATTTTGGAACAAGTATAGATGAATAAGCAAATACTATTCTTTAGCAAAACCCTTTAAGCAAGCTAATGTCTCTTGCTAAATTACATGTCTAGCAATAAGATTGTGTTCAATTGAAAAAGTTTTAAAAATCTGTTGGTATTCATCTGCTGGCCATAAAAAGAAGAGGACTGCTAAAGAAGATTAATCAAATGATTCAGTTTTTAAAAGGCTCTAAAATAATATCAGCAGCTTTATTTTCCTTTTTATATCTTTTTAAAGTACAAAGTTATTTTGTTACATGGAACTAGATATACTTTATGGATCTGAACCATAGATATCATCATTCATTATTCATTCATTAAAAATATATAGTATTCCTTTTGTTATTGATTTGCCTTAAAACAATTACTTAATAGCTACACTGCTAAACCAAAATGCTTCTTACCCTGTGATTATTATTGAACAAAACATGAATTATCACTACACATTGGTCCACATGCTGATTTACAAACACATACACACAACTAAGCATAGTCACCATCTTTAAAAATTGCCATTCATTTCTTTGATAAATTTAATACTAAACATAAGGAACTGAAGAAAGATATAATTCTGCTCTTAAATATTTTCATATAATTTCAATGCCCTTTAAATAATATTCCAAGAGTATGAATAATTACAACAGCGGACTATAAAACATAAGCAACATTATTAAAATTCATAAATTTTAAATATAGGAAAATGCCATATGCAAATATTTTAATATAGTACATTTTTATAGTAGCATTCAGTCTAAGATTCAGTAGAGCTATTAGGACATATTTAGAATGTTCACTTGTCATAGGAGCACATGTGAATATCACTTTGGAACAGATAGAAACTTAGATTTTTTTTAGGACGGCATGAAGGTATTTCTGTATTCCAGCCATTTGTGAACTTTATGCCAACAGTTTTCAAGCATAATTATAAATGAAAGAGAGAGTTGGTATGTCACCAGATAAGTCAATGCTACCGTGAAATTAATGAGATGATTCAAACCTGTCCCCAAGTTGTGCCTTCCCTCTCTCACCGCCATTGCTGGCTTTTGGGTCAGCAAACAAGAGAATTAGAAACTCCAGTATGTAAGATCATTTGGTAAGTTCACACTTCTCTCGCAAAACATGTTTCCAACTCCTTCTACAACATAGTTACTACAGGGAACTTGGGTGAGGTGGAAGAGGCTCCCCAAAATACCCTGCTTCTTTCCTAGGTCACAATTTGAAGGCAATAACAATCATGAGAACAGCATGTCATTTATCGAAAACTAAGTTCACTCTGCGAAGTTCAGACACACAGCCCTTGTAAATAATTCCTGTGATTTCAGATCCCAAGGTATCAACTGAATCTTTGTCTTTTGATTTATTTATGATAAATATTTGGATCAAAAGCCTCGACTTGAACAATAAACATAAACATTGTATTTATTTTTTCTAGTACCCAGTGTCTTAGGATAATTTTCTTGCACATTAAATTCAAAGCTTAAACCAAGACAGTTTGAAAGTCAAATCACTTTACAATTTGATGGAATATACAAACTATGACTGGTAGTGCAAAATTTATATATTTTTATTTCTCTATATCTGAACTGAGTTCACTATCTTCAAAATGATCTGTCATTTTAAGGTGTGTGGAGATGCTTTCAGTATAAATTTTCCTGTTTAAATCATCGCCTTTTCCTATTTCATCTTCTTCCTCCATGAGGGATGCATGGTCAGGAACGCTGGTGATGTTCTGTTGTCCATGATCAGACCTCTCAGGCCTTGCAGTTCCACAGAGACATTCCCATGAGCCCCCAGGCGGCTGCACACACGCCCAGAGGATGCTGGGTTCTCCGTCACTTAAGCGGAAGTCATACTCATCACTCCGAGGCACACTCTGCTCCTTCTGTAGATCTTCCCCATCTCACAAGGGGTCAAGAATCTTTAATATATTGCCTCCTATATTGTGCTGAATTCTAGGAATTTTATAGGACTCCCTAAGGCCAATATTAGAAGTGAAAAAAAAATGAATTTAACAAAGAAAAAGAAAGAGGTAAGGTTAATTTTTAAAATATATTCTCTTCAACTCATATTTAAATGCTAATAGAAACTTGGGCTTAATTTCAGGAAAGAATTTCCAAGTCCAGTGGGAGTTTTCTGAAATCACTAAGACATTTTGTTTTTAGAGAGCTCTCATTTCATCTCAGAATGCCTTTTAAAAAGTACTTATTAGCTTGATAATTTTTTTTTAAAAATTACATACTTTGGTTGTTTATATATATATGTTAAACATATATATATACAACATATATATGTATATATACATATATGTGTATATATATATATACATATATATGTTAAACAGAATTCCTCTTTCTATACACTACCCACTAAAAATTGCAATGTCATCTCAAGAAGATTTAGAACCCTATAAGGATGCAGTTAATGTCTTAAGGGGTCTTGTCCCGAGACAATACTACTGTTAGGGATAAAGTACAGAAACGACATTTGTAAGGTGTACAGTATCCATACCACATAGTGTTTCACTGTTCTGTGTGTCCTGCCATCTTGAATTTTTTACAGGTAAATAAGTAATTTTATTTGATAATTGCATTTCTTTAGCTTCTCTTCATGAATGTATGCTTTTACAATTCTACTTATGGAGCAACAGAAACATTTTTTCCTTTTCCTGTTACAGGGGTGGTAGGATTTGTCTCCAATCCATCCTTCATCAATATGCCCATCACACACTCAACAAAGCAGCCGTATTAAAGGACGCTATTGATACCAAACACAATGAACTTCTTTGTCCAGTAAGAGATCAGAGAATAATTCTGTGGATTCAACCTTAATGGCAGTCTTAACCTGCCAGCACATGTAACCACTTAATTCTCTAACTTATTGAGTGGGGTCAAAACAGCTCTACTGTGTGCTCAAGTTTGGTTAAGCCTTGGTCTACAATCTGAAAGAGAAAAGATAGTTCAGTGACATATATCCAGAAAATTTTAAAATTATGATAATTGTCCTTTATAAAGCACATATTTTATCAGTGAAATTATACCATAAAATTATGTATCATAAATCTTAGGATATAATTATGTAGTTTTTAAAAATTTTTTCTATTATATCCATCAAATAATATAAGTCAATTAACTATTGTCAAGTGGTTTTTGTTTGGCTTGGTTTTGCATAGCTGATTTGAAACAATTCAGCTATGTCTAATGGAAACTCAGAAAATTCTGAAAGACTATTTGATAAATTGAAAGAAAAAATATTGCAATATTTTTGTTTCTGCTTTTTCAGTTTCTTTTTTCTCATTTTAAGCTTTAAAATATAGAATAAATGGGGAAAATCTGTGAATCACTGGTACTAATAACTAGTATTAAACATAAACCAATTGAATGATTTGAGTTTATTGTTTCTTGTTTAAAATACTAATTACATACTTACTTTATTTTTAAAAACATAATATATTTGACACTTCCAAGATATTGAATAAAATGAAAAGAGCATATTGAAGCCACTGAATTTAGGTAAATGCTCAGATACTTCTTGAACCTGGTGTCTAGGAAACAGGAATCAATAAATGATAAATAGGATTTGTTAATTGAATGGATTGAATGGCAGAGCCAGCTCAATATAATGTTCCCAGCATAGGAGGATTGAAGTTGTTCATACCAGTGGAAAATGATGGGATGGGATTCAAAACACTGGAAGCCCAGGACTTTAGCTCAGTGATTCCAACATCTGTCTGGCAAGCACAAGATCCCAAGTTCAATCCCCAGCACCACATATCACAATGCCAGGCATGGTGGCTCACACTTGTTATCCTAAGACTCAGGAGGCAGAGGCAGGAGGATTGCTGAGTTTGAGGCTTGCCTGGGCTACATAGTGAGCTCGGGGCCAGCCTGAGCTACAAAGCAAGACCCTGTCTCAAAAAAAAAAAAAAAAAAAAACATACTGAAGCATTTATCTTGCATGCAGTAGCATCATATAGTATACCATAATAAACATCATTACTTACATAATATTAAGGAATTATGAAACGTAGGTCTAAAGTCTAATTATTTGAATTACATGCTACAATATTTATATACAAGGCCAATTTTCTAAGCCATAAACCTAGGATAAATATGCACTGAGGCCTGCACATGTGTCCAGTCCTAATTAAACCATAGTGGGCAGCTAGTCCCCTGTAGGACACAGTGCCAGTTATGATACCCTTAATATTCACCTAATTACAGTATTTTACACTGGTCTGATCTTTCCCTAAATTACTGTAATGTGATGTCCAAATATGTGCTCAAGAAACATTAATCTGCCTTTGTCTCTAATTTTAAAAAAGAAACTCTGTATGTCTCAAACGGAATAAAATGTTAAAAAGTCAAAGAATAATTGGAGAAGCAATGGTGGTGGTCATTTGAGTGAAAGCAAAAGTGTAGAAAACTAGTGCTAGGTAAATGTTAGGACAGCTAAGGATTAGAAAGAACTTAGTAAAAGAACTTTGTAGAACTATGTGCCAGGCACTGTTGAAAGCATTGCTAATATTAACTCAGTTAATTCTCGCACTTCACAAAGTAGTTGGATCAACATCTCCTACAAGGTGTAGGAGTCTATGAAGGTTAAGGACTATGCTTCAAAATACATACATTCTTCATTTCGTTACTATCAAAATTCCTACAACTATCCATTTGGATTTTTTTCTTTAATTTTCTTACAACCCCATAGTAGCTACTTAATTGTTATTTATAAAACAGTAATTTTGAAAATCAGTTTAATTTCCCCATATTTTGCATATATATTTTATTAAAGACCCAGAGGAATGTTCCCATAAGTCACAAGTCACTACTGCATTTCAACCCTATGGATTGAAGTCATTTTAATGAACCGCAATTTCTACCTTCTCAAATGGACATCACATTTACAAGAATTTATGGAAAGAATCAGACCAGTGTAGAATACTGTAATTAGGTGAATAATAAGAGCATCACAATTGGCAATGCATCCTACAGAGGAATAGCCGCCCACTACGATTTAACTAGGACTGGGCAAACGTGCAGCCCTCGATGCCATTTATGAATTAATCAGGTGCACAAGGACCTCTTAGGAGCCTCCACACCGTGTGAGGAAATCTCCTAAGGGACATCATATTAAAACAGTCCTACAAAACTCATTAGTAGAAACTACATCTTGCTATTTTTAATTTAAATATATAATAGAAAAAGAAACAATCTCTTCCAATCTATCACTGGACTTGAATTAGGGTCATTGGAATGCAGGAATTATGAAATTTTTTTCTTTAGCTTCTGAATAAATGCATATTTGATACTGTACAATACCGGAACTAAAAATAAAATACAGAAAAAAGCTTTTTGATGTAGTTAGTCAGTTAAATCAAAGCACATATACCTTATAAGTTTGCAAATAGAGACACCCTAAATGCAATGTCATCTGCAGGTAACATAGAACATAGCTGTTAAAATGAGCCTTTTGCCAGTGTCATAAGGCTTTTAACTATAATAAGGTTTGAAATTGAACCAAAAATTAGTCCAAGTTGTAAAAAAAAAGTCACTTTTTTAAAAAATTAGCTATTACAGAAATACTTTTACAGAAATACTTTTCAACGCTTTCAGGCAGAACAGATAATATAAAATTTCCAATACTGACTTCACATTGAGACAAGGTACACTTTAAGAGTTATTAGCACTCTGCAAAGTGTGTTAAATCTGACATTCATGATATCTCCGTTATTAAATAGATACTAGTACATACTGATTTTCTTATAAAACTTAATGATGATAATGACCTTTCCTTTAGGAATTGGTTTTCCCTGCTGAAAACAAAGGTAGATATATAGAATTCGATGCCAGACATAGACTGAAGCATACTGTTGAGTTTTTATAGGGAGAAAAGTTGAAATGCCTTTTTCACTTGGACTTTGAACATTGGAGAACCATCATGGCCATCAAATACATATATTTCAGTTATAGTGAATATAGGTAGTGCTATTCATTACCTGATTGTCCTTCTTCCCCATGCATCATTCCACTGCAGTGATTTGCACACCAGAGAATCCTATTAAAGGAGAAGCAGCTGATAGTACACATTTCTTTTCGTGTCACTTTGCTCTACTTGAAAAGCAACAAGGAAGGAAGTTTTTATGAGCACGTAGAAGATAGGACCTTATGGATATGATGCTACAGTCCTCAGCCTTGTTCACCATAAAGCTCTAAGGTTGATCCCTATGTGTGGCAGTGAATGATCCTCTCGCCTTAAGTAGGATAATTTTGTCCACTTCAAAACTTCTGATGATAATCAAAAGTGAACTGAATCATTCAATATTTAACTTTTAATGTGTGAAATACTAACCAGTACCCTCCACAGTAAACTGTTACATTGTTCACTAAGCTGAATGTGAATCAATACCCAAAGAAGGGAAATCAATGAGTAAAAAATTGTTTTGTATGATTTATTTCTATTCAAAAATACATTTTCAGTATTTTGAAGTTTTCATTCTTTCTCTAAGTCAAAAATTATTGGCCAGTGCTATACAATTAATATTTTCCCTAGACTCTGATTACTTGCCTGAGTTTATTTTTATTGATTAGTAATCAAAACTACATATTCACACACATTAAATTTAAAAAATTAAGAAAGATATGAAACTAGGGCCCAACTAGACCTGAGCTCAATTAAAACCTGCCTCTTGTTTGCTGTCCCTGTTAATGTCTGTATTAGTGTGTATTCTGCAGTGCTGACTAGCAACATGTTTGGGGCATTGGTGTGAGGACATGACACATCTTAACCAGTCTCAGCCCCTTCACTCCCTTCTTCCTCCCCTCCCCCTCCTCCGATCACCTTGTCTGTCTCCAAAAGTCTCCCTTCTTATTTCCTGCAATCTCTCCTTTTTTTTTAATGCATTCTTTTATTTACATTTTAGGCTTTCATAAAAGAAAAAGCATGTAGTATTTAACCTTCTGTGCCTCACTTATTTCATATTTCATTTACCTCTTCAGCCTCATTTCATCATTTTTCTGTGTTGTTGAAGTTTATTTATTTAAGTAGAATGTGAGCTCTAGTAGTGTGTTTTTGCAGCCCTTGTGTATTGCATCCCCGGCTGTGTAAATACAAGATTTCATCTCAGTGTTGCTGCCTTTGCTGAACACCTGAGTCCTTCCATGAAATTTTGTCCCCCTCCTTCCTCTCCTTATGCCTCTCATTCTTCCACTCTCCACCTGGCCTCAGAATTTCATTCATAGTTTTCTAATGTCAAAACACCCATGATTTTTACACCAAAATAAAAATTTCATCTGAAGCATTATAAATCTTCTCACCATATTTATTTACTTTTACATTGATTCTTACGTGCCAAGCTTTCAGTATTCTGTGATTTACTAAGTTGTTTAGACTTCATAACAGGTTCCCAAAGCAGATACCAGTCAGCAATCTGCATTTTTCAAATAAAAACCAGGTGCAGCACAACTACATCACCTGTGCAAAACCACACCATAGTATCTGGGACCTAACTGTGAAATTCTAGATCTAGAATCTGTGCACTTTAGTCCCTGCTTTGTTCTGCTTTTCTGAAATTGTAAAGTATTTATAAGGTATCTGTAAACAAATGTGGCTTACTAATTAATATTTTCATGTCTTTAATGACATAAATAAAAGATTTTAAGTCATCTCTTTCCAAAAGTGGTAAAATGTAACTGTTCCAATATCATATAACAAGTCCTGTATACTATAGATCTGTACAAATATTTATATATTTGATTTGCTTTTAGAAGTTATTTCTTTCAAACATGGATTAAATTCTTCTATTGCCAATCACACACTGTTCTTGAGTATATTTTCCATTAGGACAGATAATGAGATTCATTAATAGTAACAAATGAAATAATGTTTGATAATACTTATTCTAGTTTCTCAATCCCAATTTTACATTTGATTCTTAAAGCATTTTATGGTGTATGCATTCAACTCTAGTAGTGTTGTTTTTGCAACTACAGAGGGTAGGTGAACAGATACAAAAGAGAACAATTATCTTACATATATATATACGTGTATTTATCTCTTGACTGCTTGCTAATGGATTAACACAAGAAATGTAATTTTCTAAGGAAATTGATATTTACCAAGTTTTCAAAAATGTAAGTTTGTATTTCAGTAAATAACCAGTATATTCTTTGATAATTTTTAAGTACATGTAAATTAGAAAAATACCTCATTCCAGTGTTTTAAAGTAACTAAAGATAAACTATTTGAAGCTCTTTTTTTGTGAAAAAATTTTAATTTGGTGTTAAAATTTAAATTGCTGTTCTCTCAGGATACATTGTATCCTTTAGCAGAAACTGGTGATATCAAAGATTTTCAGTGATAGAGGTTACCTCTGTTGTGATAGTAACATATATTAGAAGAATATACTCATACTCTGTCTCCTCTATCACTTTTTTGACATGCTGTAACTTTTTTTGACAGTTTATAGCAAATCTTATATTGTGGTAAAGTGTGTTTTAGAATTTTAGTATTAGTGAATCTATTATCCATTAGTTTTGAGACACTTAATTCACAGAAATGTTGGATTTGGAGAGGGAAGTAGATAAACTTCTACTCATTTTGAAATTTGGTGCAGCAAATCTTGATTATGTAGGGTTATCTTTATTAATGGATATAATGATTTAGGAAGGAAGGCTGAATAGTTCCTACAGTAGAAGTACTTAAATTATTGATTGTGACTCCTTGTTCTCGATTTATTATTGAATTATTCATACCATGCTTGCTTTGTATTGCTAAATAATAGCAAGGACTTCTGTGATACAATGCGTATTTGGTTAGTCACACAAAAATAAGTAAGTAGAAAGTTTATATAGGGTGTGATGTTATATATATTTTATAATATGTTTACACTGTACCTACACATTCTTAAGACTTACCTTAACATTTTAGAAAACTCTTTTACTCTCTATTCACTAACTGCTTAACATGCAAACACATTACAAAGCCATCTTCCAATGAAGAATGCATGATATTGAAGCAATATCAACAACAAAATTTTAAAGACTTCTGAAGAGTTACTTTCTTAGCTCAAAATCTTTCTTCTAAGGTTTTGATTAATGTGTTAATTTAATAAGCTTTGTTAACTTGTTTTGATTAATTTATTCATTAATTCTTCTATTCCTTTCTTTTTTTTTCCCAAGAGGTTTCAAGGATATATAGAAAAAGTTGGATCAAACAAAATGATATAGTAGTTGTAACAGGCTGAAACTACAGTTAAAACTGGAAAAACAAAAATTCCAACATCACTGATTAGTATTGTTGCTGTAATTGAGCTTAAAAACTGCATTAAGTTTCTTGGCAGACAAGGTAAAAAGTACAAATCAGCAGGTCACAGATCTCTGAGCAAAAAGAAAATATAGTCTTTGCTTTTGAAAAACAAAGATTTTTCTATTATTAACTTTAGAAATTTTTATGGTTCAGATCTAAACTGACCACCAAAGGCTCAAAAGTTCAAAGCCTGGGCTTTTGGAAGGACATTGGATTATGGAAGCATTATACATATTACTGGATTAATCCATGGGTGAATTCATATTCAAATATCTTGTTGGAAGGTGGGGACTGAGTACAGGTAGGGTGGGGGTTATCTGTAGCATCGTACTGTGTTCTTGTACAAAGCACTCTCTCTGGCTTTCTGGCTCTGCTCTCTTTATCTCTCTCTGTCTCTGCTTGATGGCTGTCTTGAGCTGAGGAGCTTTGCTCTGCCACACCCTCTACCATGATGCTTTTCCCCTTGGAGACAGCAACTATGGACTTAATCTCTTGAAACTATAAGCCAAATTGAACCTCTCCTTCTTTAAGCTGTAAATCTTTAGCACAGGAAAATCTGATAAAAAGAGAGAAGAGTGATCTCATGAGGCAGTGTTCAGCAGTTTATAACTCAGTTTATGAAATAAACAGAAGGATCTCCAGAGTTTTTAAAAATTGAAATATAGTACAGTAGACATTTTCTTGTTGTTCTATGAAGTCCCTTGGAAAATAAACTAGCAAATCTTGAGTCTTTGTACCTGAGGGAAATACAGTAGGCCCCACCTGTGAGACTGTGGTGCAGGTGTCTTCTAAAGTGATTACTACATGGCCTTGCTCTTTGAGTTCTTCCGTTTAAAGATTTCCTATCCAATGTATATCGTCAATTTACTAAAGTCAGCCCATGGCCAGCAACATTATAAAGTCATGCTTGAATGAAGTTTATCTAAAAAACCATGCTGCACTTAGGAATTCCACATAGTAGTTAGTCACTATAAGTGGGGGCTATTTTAAATACAAAATACTTTCAACAATATTAGCACCCAAATATGAAGGAAAAAATAACTCAGTGTATCTTTCCTAGTATATTCTTGCAGAAACTAAAATTTGGCACCATTCTCTGAATATACATGTTATATATGAATATGAAATTTCCATGTCTATTCATTTGGTGCTTACAAACACTGTGTAACATTTGAGTAAATTTGTCAGTATAGAATCTACTAAAAATGAGATTGAACTGTATACTCCAAGAAAATGGAGAAAAAAAATAGAAAAAATAAGTGGAAACTGTTCTAGGGAATGAGTAGTAACCATAGATCTTATTTCATGGAAAATGTTTTGATAATGACATAGACATAGATATTGATATAGTTGCTAACATAAATATGAATACTTATAAATAAACAAGATTACAGTGAAATGTTATTTCTTTCATTTTTAATACTTGGATATCACTGGGCATCGGTGATGTAATAAAAAATGAAGTAGTAAATGCTGAAGCCAAATACATTGCTAGACATTTTTGTTAGCAATCCACTAAGATGCATTTAAAGAATCCACAGAAGAATCAGGGAGGGCCTCTTCCAGAGTCCTGATGATGGAAAACAGAATTTAAAAAAGGAGATGTGAGACTGAGACTGACATAGAAGAATTCTCACTAACTGGCTGGGGATTTAGCTCAAGTACTTTCGTGCCTACCTCCAAAGCACAAGGGCCTGAGTTCGATCCCTGGTGCCACCAAAAAAAAAGGAAGGGAGGGAAGGAGGGAGGGAGGGAGGGAGAATTCTTACTGACTGAACAGAAAGAAAGAAAAAAAAAGAGAAAGAAAGAAAGAAAGAAAGAAAGAAAGAAAGAAAGAAAGAAAGAAAGAAAGAAAGAAAGAAAGAGAGAGAGAGAGAGAGAGAGAGAGAGAGAAAGAAAGGAAAGAATAGAATAGAATAGAATAGAATAGAATAGAATAGAATAGAATAGAATAGAATAGAATAGAATAGAATAGAATAGAATAGAATAGAATAGAATTCTTACTGACCATGAGGGAAGAGAGCAAAAGAGACAGGAATAACTACTGAAGCCGAAGCCAAGGCCAAAGTACCTAAAA
>PVIC010032114.1:0-20905 GCA_004025085.1 Thryonomys swinderianus
AAAAAAAAAAACCTGGTGAGGGGGGAAAAGGAACCCTCCTCCATTGTTGATGGGAATGTAGACTGGTACAACCACTGTTGAGATCACTGTGTAATTTCCTCAGTAAATGAGGATTAGAGGTCTATTCAACCCTGGTATTTCCCTGCTATATAAATAAATGAAAGAATCAAAAGTACCATACCACAGCAACATTTGTGCACCCATATTATAGCAGCTCAATCTGTAATAGCTAAATCTGCAAAACACCCCAAATGCCCGTCAACTGGAAACTGGATAAAAAAGATGTAGGGGTTATTTTTCCCAATAAAATGGAGTATTAGTCAAAAAGAATGATAAATTAGAGTCATTTATACATAAAGGGATGCACCTCGAGGATATACTCACAAGTGAAATGGGATTTAAACAGATGTATAAATACTGTATCCTTTCTCTAGTATGAGAACTGAAGGTATAAATGAGGTCCAGAATCTATGATAGGTTATGTGAAATAGGAAGAAAGTGTTCAAAGGGAAAAAGGAAAGGAGGAGTAGGGGAAAGTAAAGATGGGAAAGAAAAAATTTTATGGTTAAAAAAAGGAAACAAAGCATATGTATTTGGGGTGAGGGATTATAGGGAGGACAAGGGAAAAAATGAGAATCAAGATGTGTCATGTGCAGGCAGAAATTCTCAATGTTAAATGTGATCATATTATACATATAAAATGTTATCTATAAAATCAATTAAAATAATAAATAAAAAGGCTGAGGATACAGCTCATTAAGGTGGCCCTAAATTCAATACCCAGTATTGTAATTTCCTTTTAAAAAAGCAATTTATCAAAGAAAAAGCAACTTTTTATTTGTACATAGAAAATCCCAAGAAACCTCCACACCAAAAACCAACCATTATTAAAACTAATAACAAAGTACAGCATACATCATCATGACAGGATAGAATATAAGACTAGTACACAAACTATATATGAGCAACAATCAAAATACAAATGAAATTTAGGAAACAAGCACAATTCCAATTCCATTCACAATACCATTAAAAAGAGTACAGTACTGGGCCAGGGATTTAGCTCAGCAGTTCTTGCATCTGCCTTTCAAGGGCCAAGTCCCAAGTGCAATCCCCAGTAACCACATACTACAATGCTTGACATGGTAATTCATGCCCACCAGCAATCAGTACCACAAACCACAATGCCAGACATGGTGGCTCACGCCTGTAATGTCAGTACTCAGGAGGCACAGGCAGGAGGATTGTTGTGAGTTTGAGGCTTGCCTGGGCTACATAGGGAGCTCAGGGTTAGCCTGAACAACAAAAAGCAAGACTCTGTTTCAAACAAACAAAAAAGAGTACAGTAGTAAATAAATTTGACAAAAGAATTACAATACTGGTAGCTTGAACATTACAAAATTTTGATGAAGGCTATTAAAGATGTTCATGCATTGGAAGACTCAATGTTAATAAGACAGCATTTCTCTCCAAATTGATCTATAGATTTGAAGTCATCTTTATTGATATTCCATGAGAGTTTTTCACAGAAATTCACACTGAGATCCTAAATTGTACAGGAAAAAAAAAGTTAAAAAAAAAAAAGGAATCAAGACAGTTCTGAAAAATAATAGATTTGGGAGATCTTCACATTCTGGTTTCAAAATTTCTATAAAGCTACAATGATCAAGCCAGTGTGATAAACATCTGTTGATGGACAAACAGCCCACCTCCAAGATTCATCTATTAAAAATGGCGCAAAAGACATAGACCAGCTGTCCCAGGGACCTCTACCCACCCCGGGCGAGTCTGGGTAAGTGCCCTGGTGGAGGCTGGGCAGCGACTTCCTCCGCCTGCAAGCAGCCAGCATGCCAGCAGACCCAGGCCAGCTGACCCAGGGACCTCCCTCTACCTCGGGTAAGCACCACAGAGGCCATGCAGTGACTTCCAGCACCTGCAAGCAGCTGGTCCGCCACTGGACCCAAGCCAGACTCCCCCTGAGAGCTCCACTCCCCCTGGGTGAGTCTGGGTAAGCACAATGGAGGCTGCTCAGTGAATTCTGCCACCTGCAAGCAACTGGCCCACTACCAGACACAGACCAGGTGCCATGACGACCACACCCACCCCGGACAAGTCTGGGTAAGCACTTCAGAGGCCAAACAGTGCCTTCCACCACGTGCAAGCAGCCAGCCCACCACCAAACCCAGGCCAGTGACCGCAGGGACCTCCCTCTACCCCGGGTGGGTCTGGGTAAGTACCACAGAGGCCATGCAATGACTTCCACTGCCTGCAAGCAGCCAGCCCCAAACCAGAACCAAGATAGACACCCCAGGGACCTCCAGCCACACAGGAGAGTCTAGCCTACCTGCCATCAGACTCAGGACAAAAGCCTCATGGGAGCTCCATTCCTGTTTGCAGGAGTCTGGGTGCCACTTAGGGTGTGCGGTGATTTACAGTGTTCGCCAGCACAACAGAAGTGAGAAAAATTCAAGAACCCAGACACAAATATCACCACCACAGGGGAATTCAGGGAAAAGGGAAATGGAGCAAAATGAAGCTCAATCTCCAGGACTCTCTGAACTGGTAACAAAAGCAGATTTACTAAAATGGAAATCAAAACTGATCTCTGAGGGAAAACAGAGATGCTGTCCACAGAGAAGGACTTCATTAAAGAAGAGGTCAGGAACATCATAGAAGCTCAGATAACAAAAGCAATGGAACATCATAAAGAGCTTCAAGCAGAGGTCCAGGTAATCAACAATGAAAATGAAAGTTTGCAAAGTAGGATGAATGAAGCTGAAAACCAAATTTCAGACCTGGAAGACAGGCTCACAGCCTGAACAAGAAAGGAATAACTTATAGAAAATGGCAAAGGACCAAGAAATCAATCCAATAGCTCCTGGATGACTCAAAGAAGAATAATAGAAGGCTGATCAGGGTCAGTGAAGAAGCAGGTGACAGTACAAAAGACATCAAAAAATTGTTTACAGACACAATGGCAGAAAACTTCACAGGAAAAGGAAAAGAATTGGACATACAGATAAACAAGGCATACAGGACTCCAAAAGGCCGTGATATTTAAAAAATCTACACCCTGGCAAATTATCAAGGTTCCAGATATCCAACAAAAGAATGAAATACTGAAAGCAGCTAGGTAAAAGAAAAAAAAAAAGAAAACACATACAAAGGGAAGCCCATCAGGATCACAGCAGACTTTTCAAAGGAAACGCTCAATGCAAGGACAGCCTGGAAGTAAGTGTTTCAAGCATTGCAGGAAAACAATTTTCCACCTAGATTGATGTATCCTGCAAAGTTATCTTTCATAATCAACAGAGAAATAAGATACTTTCATGACAAAGAACACCTGATGAACTTCTCAATTACAAAACCGGCACTCCAAAACATTCTAAAGAATATCTTACCAAAAAACAATGGTTGAAAACTCATGAGACCTAGCAGAGTGAATTTAGTGAGCAAGACACAAAACTGAGTGGAAAGGAGAAAAGCCAAGAATAAAAGAGCCAAGAATAGGATAAAACCATGACAGGTATAAAACAGGCCATATCAGTCATAACCATTAATGTTAATGGCCTCAATGGACCAATTAAAAGACAAAGACTAGCGGGATGGATTAAGAAACAAGATTCTACAATATGCTGCATACAAGAAACACACCTAATTCAAAAAGAAAGCCACAGACTGCAATAAAAGGATAGAATACAATTCTCTACCTTACAGGAAACTGCAAAAAAAGCAGGAGTGGCTATTCTATTTGCAGACAAAATGTATTTCAAACCAAAATTGAATAAGAGAGACAAAGAAGGACACTACATCCTTGTACAGGGAACAATCCAAGAGATGGCATTCATAAATATTTATACACAAAATTCCAATGCACCCAACTATATAAAACAAATATTAACAAATGTGAAAACCCTGATAAGCACTAACACAATAGTAGTAGGGGACTTCAATACCCTGCTGTGACAACTGGACAGATCAACTGGGCCCAAAAACAATAATGAAATACTTGAACTTAACCATACCTTTGAACAAATAGATTTAATAGATGCCAACAGAATATTTCATCAGACAAAATCAGAATACATATTCTTTTCAGCTGCCCATGGGTCATTCTCAAAAACAGACCATGTACTAGTTCATAGAACATGTTTAAGTAAGCACAAAGTAACTGAAGTTATCCCCTGTATATTGTCAGAACAGAATGCCTTGAAATTGAAGCTGAATAGCAAAACAAAAATACCCCAAGACTGTCACAAACATGTGGAAATTGAATAAAACCAACCAATGGGTCACAGAAGAAATCAGGAAAGAAACTGAACAGTTTTTACAATTAAATGATAATCCCAGTACAACTTTTACAGGAATTTATGGGATACAATGAAAGCAGTTCTATGAGGGAAATTCATAGCAGTAAATGCCTACACCAAGAAAATAGAGCAAGCTCAAATAAATGACCTAATCCTGAACCTCAAGCTACTAGAAAAACAGAAGTAAAACAAACTCAAAGCTCATAGTAGGGAGGAAATTATAAGGATCAGGGCAGAAATTAATTCAATGAAGACTAAGAGAATCATTAAAAAAATCAATGAATCCAAGAGTTGGTTCTTCAAAAAGATTAACAAAATTGACATACCCAACCTTATCAAACAATGGAAGGACAAGGCTCAAATCCATGCTATTAGGAATGAAAAAAGGGAAATCACCACTGATCCATGGAAGTCCAGAGGATAATAAACACATACTTTGAAAATTTGTATTCCAATAAGATGGAAAATATAGAAGAAATGCAAAGATTCCTAGACACATATGAACTTCCAAAGCTGAATGAAGAGAATATAAAACTCTTAAATACCCCAATATCAATTTGTGAAATTGAACATGTAATAAAAAATCTACCAAAAAAGAAAATTACAATTAAACAATCAAAAGAAATAAAAGCAATAAAGATAGGAAAAGAAGTTACTGTCATTATTTGCTGATGACATGATACTCTATCAAAGAAAAGCCCTAGTCCTGATGGCTTTACCACTGAATTCTACAAAACTTTCAAAGAAGAGTTAACACCACTAATTCTCAAACTCTTTAATAAAATTAAAAGGGAAGCAGTACTCCCAATTCATTCCTTGAAGCAACCATTTCCTTGATTACAAAAAGAGAAAAAGACCCAACCCAAAAAGAGAACTACAGGCCAACCTCCTAATGAACATTGATGCAAAAATCCTCAACAAGTACTGGAAAACAGAATACAGGGAATTATCAAGAAGATCATATACCCTAACCAAGTTGGATTCATCCTAGGGATGCAAGATGATTCAACATACATAAATCAACAAACATTATTCACTATATCAACTGACTCAAACACAAAAGCCATATGGTCATCTCAATAGATGCAGAGAAAGCATTTAACAAAATCCAACACCCATTCATGATCAAAACTCTAGAGAAACTTCGGATAGATGGACTGTATCTAAACCTAATAAAAACTATTTACGAGAAAACAACAGCCAGAATCATCCTTCATGGTCAAAAAACAGAAACTTTTCACACTAAGATCAGGAACAAGACAAGGATATCCACTGTCACCACTCCTGTTCAATATACTGCTAGAAACATTAGCCATTGCAATTAAACAATCAAAAGAAATAAAAGCAATAAAGATAGGAAAAGAAGTAAAACCGTCATTATTTGCTGATGACATGATACTCTATCTAAAAGATCCTAAAACCTCCACCAAACAACTGCTAGACTGAATCACCAAATTTAGTAGTGTAGCTGGATACAAGGTCAATGCTCAAAAATCAATCGTAATTTTATATACAAATAATAGATCAAAAGAGAATGAAATTGGGGAGTCAGTCCCTTTTACAATAGCATCCAGAAAAATGAAATATCTAGAAGTCAATCTGACAAAGGAGATAAGGATCTCTACTCCAATAACTACAACACTGAAAAAGGAGATCGAAGAAGTTATCAGAAAATGGAAAGATATCCCCTGTTCCTGGATAGGAAGAACCAATATCGTCAAAATGGCTTTACTCCCACAACTACTATATAGATTCAATGCAATCCCGATTGAAATCCCAACAGCATATTTCACAGATCTAGAGAAAAATCATTCAAAAATTCATCCAGAACTGCAAGAGACCTAGAAAAGCAAAAGTAATTCTAAGAAACAAGCACATGGCAGGGGGTATCACTTTCCCCAACTTGAAACTTTACTACAAAGCCACTGTGATACAAATAGCATGGTACTGGCAAAGAAACGGACCTGAGGATCAGTGCAATAGATTACAAAATCCAGAAACAATGCCAGATACACTAAGCCATTTCATCTTTGACAAAGGAGCCAAACATGCTCAATGGAGGAAAGATAGCCTCTTTAACAAATGGTGCTGGAAAAACTGGGTTTCAAACTGCCAAAAACTGAAGCTAGATCCATCTCTTTCACCGTGTACTAAACTAAAATCAAAGTGGATGACAGACCTAAATATTAAAACAGAGACACTAAACTTGCTGCAAAACAGGTGAGATAAAACTCCTGGAAGACCTTGGCTTAGGGAAAGACTTTAATAATAAAACCTCTATAGCATGAGAACTACCAGAAGAAATTAACAAATGGGATCTCTACTAAAAAGCCTCTGCACAGCAAAAGAAACCATCAGCAGAGCAAAAAGGCAACCAATATGGGAAAAAAAATCTACCAGTAATTCCTCAAAGGGCTACTATCTAGAATATATAAAGAGCTTAAAAAAATAAGTCCCCCCAAATTTAAAGACCCAATTCAAAACTGACCATCTGAAACGAACAGACACTTTTCAGAGGAAGATGTAAAAGCAGCCAAGAAGTATATGAAGAAATGCTCAACATCACTGGCCATTCGAGAGATGCAGAGGAAAACAATTCTGAGACTTCATCTCACTCCACAAAGAATGACTGCTCTCGCAAAATTAGCCAGCAACAAATGCTGGTGAGGTTGTGGAGAAAAAGGAACACTTTTCCACTATTGGTGGGAATGTAGACTAGTACAACCATTACAGAGATCAGTGTGGAGATTCCTCAAAAAACTAGGATTAGAGGTTCCATTTGGCCCTGCTATTTCCCTGCTGGGCATATATGCAATTACAAGACTCATATCACAGTGACATATGTGCATCCAGGTTTAAAGCAGTTTAGTTTGTGATAGCTCAACCTTGAAAACAACCCAAATGCCAATCAACTCTAGACTAGGTAAAGAAGATGTGTTTTTTTAATAAAATGGAGTATTATTCTTTTTTCAAATATTAATTGGTACACTTTATATATATAGCTCACAATCACAGACAACATAGGGGAATTTGTACCAGTATAATTCTCATTTTTACCCACATCCCTACCCACCCACAACTCCCCACTCCTTATATACATGCTCTTTCATTTTCTTTCTGAATCATATTTATTCTTTCCCCTCATTATGTTCCCACAACAAATTCCCTTTGGAAATTTCCTTACAAAGTCTATCATACATTCTAGAATTCATTTACATCTAGAGGTTCTCATAGCAGAGAAAATATATGGTATTTGCATATCTGTGATCTATTTATTTCACTTATTAGTGTGTCCTCCATTTGCACATAAATGAAATAAATTGTCATTCTTTATGGCAGAGTAATACTCCATTTTATTTAAAAAACACATCTTCTTTATCCAGTTTCCAGTTGATGGGCATTTGGGTTGTTTCCAAGATTGGGCTATCACAAACTAAGCTGCCATGAACAAGGGTGTATATATGTCTTTCCAATGTGATTTTTTAAATTGCTTTGAGTATATTCCTAGCAGGGAAATAGCAGGGTCAAATGGGACCTCTAGTCCTAATTTTCTGAGGAATCGCTACACTGATCTCCACAATGGTTGCACAAGTCTGCAATCCCACCAACAGTGGAGAAGGGTTCCTTTCTCCCTGCAGCCTTGCCAGCACTTACTGTTGGTTGATTTTGCAATAGCAGCCATTCTTTATGGAGTGAGATGAAATCTCAGGGTTGTTTTCATCTGCATCTCTCGAATGACCAGTGATGTTGAACATTTCTTCATACGTTTCTCAGCTACTTTGACTTCTGCCTCTGAGAAGTGTCTGTTCATTTCAGATGAACATTTATAAAATGGAGTATTATTCTGCCATACAGAATGATGAGATTGAATCATTTTTACTCAAGTGGACATACCTTCAGGATTTACTCATAAGTGAAATAAATAGGTCACAGATATGTAAATATCATATATTTTCTCTGGTATGAGAAACTGAAGCTATAAATGTGTTCTGAATGCATGAATGATATTGTGAAATAGTAAATATTCAAAGGGAAATGGGGTTTAGGGGTAAATAATGAAGAAAGAAAAAATTGATGGTTAAAAAAAAGAAAGAAAGCTCATGTATATATGAGCAGGGAGGAGGTAGGTGGGTAGGGAAGGTGGAAAGATGAGAATTAAGTTATATATGTGTACAAATTCTCAATGTGGAATGTAATTATGATGTGTATGTATAATGTACCAATAAAATTTACCAATAAAAAAAAACATTGAGTATTTATAAAAAAAATTGTGTTGGGACGGAGGGTTAACTCAGTGGTTCTGATGCCTGCCTCACAAGCACAAGGTCCTGAGTTCGATCCCTGGTAACCACATACAATGCTGGGCGTGGAGATTCATGCCCACCAGCCATCAATACCACATACCACAGTACTGGGCGTGGTGGCTCACACCTGTAATCCCAGCACTTGAGAGGCAGAGACAGGAGGATGGCTGAGTTCCAGGCTTGCCTGGGCTACATAGTGAGCTCAGAGCCAGCCCGAACTACAAAGCAAGACCCTGTCTAAAAAAAAAAAAAAAAAAATTGTGATGCTATAAACTTGGATATGCACTGCGCTATCACTATGTCTGTAACTCTTTCAAGATCCGCAATAGAGTACAACTATGCCATGAAAAGGATAAACTTGAGTCATTTGCAGGAAAATGGATACACCTTGATAATATGTTAAGTGAAATAAATGAAACTCACAGCCTAAATGAATGAAATAAATAAATGGATACACCTTGATAATAATGTTAAGTGAAATAAATGAAACTCACAGCCTAAAAATACTACTACAGAGTTTCTTGTATGAGTAATTCCAAGTTAAAGAATAAAATAAAAGATAAATCTTAGGAAGTAGGAAGACAAATTTTATTCAAATGGGAAGGGGGATCAAGGGATGGGAGGAAGAGGGAAGATAAGAGTATGGAAAAAATGATTGATGTGTTATGTACACATATCACCTCCCCATGAGGAAGGCAGTCATTATGTGATGCAAACACATACTAATGAAAACTGAAAAAAAAAAAAGGACAGACATTATTCAATGGAGCATTACTGAGAATCCAGACTTACATCCTCACATTTCTTTTTTTTTTTTTTTTTTTTTTTTTTTTTTTTTTTTTTTTTTTTTTTTGAGACAGGGTCTCACTTTGTAGTTCAGGCTGGCTCTGAGCTCACTATGTAGCCCAGCAAACCTCAAACTCAGCAATCCTCCTATCTCTGCCTCCCAAGTGCTGGGATTACAGGCATGAGCCCAGCACAGTGGTATGTGGTATTGATTGCTGGTGGGTATGAGTCACCATGCCCAGCACTGTATGTCATTACCAGGGATCAAACTCAGGACCTTGCGCTTGCGAGGCAGGCACTGGAACCACTGAGCTAAATCTCCAGCCCACATTTCATTTTTTTTTTAAAACAAATGTGCCAAGATAATTCACTGGGAAAAGAAGAGTCTACTCAACCATAAAACTTGGACAACTGGAAGTTCCATGGTCAAAGATTATCTTAGCATGCTCCCATAAACACACCATAAACAAAAGTGAACTCTGAATAGATCAAAGACTTTAAAATCTTCAAGTTTTACTTAAACAAATATTTGTCAGTTATAATACCAAAAGCACTGCCCATTAAAAAGAAAAACTGAGAAAATGACCCCCACTGAAATTCACAAATTTTCTACTTCAAAGACACCACTAAGCCAATGAAAAAAATATATTGGGAGACAATGTTTGCAAAACATAATGAATAAAGAGCTCATATGCAGAAATTCAGTGAATGCTTCCAACTCTAGAAGAAGAAAATCTTGAATTGATAAGTCTTAAAATAGGTAAAATATACCTTCATAAAGGTGTCTGAATAAAACTAAGTAACACATGTTAAAATGTCTTATATCACTGCCTGTTGCATGACTGCTGTATAGTATTCCATTATATGCCTCTATGTACTTTTTTCATCTATTCATTCACTGGGCATTTTGCTTACTGCAAAAATTTTTGCTACTGTGAATAAAGGTGACATGAATATCGTATATATGTTCTCACCACATATGATAAGGAAGGGTACTCAGATAATAGATATTTAACTTCTGACGCAATGAATTTAAAAAACATGAATTTTCAACTTTATATTATCATGCTGGTTTCCAAACTAATAATTTATATATTATTATTTACATGAGGGCTTTGACAAAGATTATATGCATCTACATCCTTTCACCCTACTTAAAAGATATTAGATGCAAATCCAGTCAATTCATTTGAAGTATTACACAAGTATTTTATTGTATGAATCCAAATATTTAAATACTTCTTCCTGATGCATAATTATTTTCATTGTTCACTTTCAAATGTGCTACAGTTAATATTTCTGTATGAATATCACTTCATACCTACTAGGGACCACTATGTAAATGAAAACAAAAAGTGTTGGCAAAAATGTATAAAAATTAGAAATCACATACATTTCTGGTGGGAGGATGCTGTATGCCATGGTGCAGCCACTACAGAAAATAGCTGTTTAGCTCAAAAAGACAGAATTATATATGACTGAGTAGTGTCAATCCTAGTGTATGTTCTGAAGAACTGAAAACACAGTCTCAAACAGGTATTTGAAAGCCAGTGTTCAATATACCTTCACAACTCCCAAAAGACCAACCTAGTGTCCATAAACAGATAAACAGATACATGAAGTACACTCTGCACATGTATTCAAATATTACTCAATTTAGAAAAATGAATGAAGTGAAATAAATAGATCACAGATCTGTAAATATCATATCTTTTCTCTGGTATGAGAAACTGAAGATGTAAATGAACTCTACAATATATGGTAGATATTGAGAAATAGAAAATATACAAAGGGAAAATGGGTATAGGAGTAAGTAACAAGGGGAAGAAAAAATATGATGGTAATAAAAAAATGGTAAACAGGACTGGGGTTTTGGCTCAAGTGGTACAACGCCAACTTTGGATGCACAAGGGCCTAAGTTCAATCCCCGGTACTGCAAAAAAAAAAAAAGAGAGAGAGAGAGAAAGAGAGAGAGAGAAACAAAACTTTTGTGTATGGGGGGCATAGGATGAGTGAGGGAAGGGGAAAAATGAGAGCTAAACTGTGTCATATACTGGTTCAAATTCTCAATGTGTGTGATCATGATATATTTATACAATGTACCAATAAAAATTCAAATTTTTTTAAAAATGAAATTTTGATACATGCTATGCCATGGGTGAATCTTAAAAAACATACTGAAGGTATGAAATAAACCACACATACAAAGAAAAATGATTCTACTTATATGAAATATATACAACAAGAAAGAAGTGGAAGAAAACAGGTTAGAGGTTATGAGCATCAGAGGAAGAAAGGAACTGGAAATATCGTGCAACAATTAAGAGAACTTATTAGTGGTAGAGAATTTCTGCAAGTGGTGAAGAACTTTTAAAAATATTAATGAATGGCCAACATTGTGCATTAAATTAAAGCTTACAATACAATTATAAATATAAAGCATTAAGTATAATGCAGTTGCATTTAAAATGGTTTAAATGGCAATTTTTATTTTGTGTGCACATGCATTTACTACAATAAAAAGTTTTTAAAAACCTAATGGGGTCATGGAAACATGTCAAAAGGTAGCAAGATTCAATTTGAAAGTGCCATAAATGTTTCCAAAATGCAACTACTTGAGTTTCAATAAAAACTACCAACACAAACACCCCAAATATGCAAAACTTCCTAAATCAATAATGATACTAAATTTTTTAAAACCACTGGTCTTTGCTAGATTATGTCAGATTAAAGACAGCTGTCAACTCTTTCCTATTCCTCTCCTCTGCGCTGGCCTCAGTAAGTTACCCAGTTAAAAGCCCACAACAGAAGTGATACTATGAACTGACAAGGCTAGGACACAAGCTTTGCAGCTTACAACAGTGTTGTTCTAACATTCTCTTGAGCCGCCACAGTAGAGCCCAACTACCAAGAACCACCACGCTGGGGGTGCATGTATTATCTCCAAGATCCAACAGTCCCAGCTGAGCTCCCTTTCTCATAGTCTCATCAAGGCACCAGACATATGACTGAAGTTGTCTTAGACCATCCAGACCAGTCCATCCACTTGTAGACCCCTTTTGGCACATAAAACAGAACTTTCCAGACATTCATAGTGGTACACATCTGTAATCCTAGTACCTGGGAAGCTGAAGCAGGAATGTCATCACAAACTAGAGGCCAGTATGGGCTACAGAGTGAGTTCATGGCCAGCCTGAACTGTGAGACCAGTCTCAAAAAAAAAAAAAAAAAACTGGACAAAATATTGCCCAATAAAGTCCTCCAAAATTCCTGAATTCTCAAATCATAATGTACAAAAACCTGCTATTTTTTGTACTCCTTGAGTTTTGGGGCAATTTGTTCCTCAGCTGTAGATAGCCAACCACATGTCAGTTTATCGCTCTGCAAACTGCCAAACAAGTAAAATTAAAGCATTTTCCCTGTCTTTTCTGTTGGCACTATTTCAGTGTAACTATACAGATGATAGGAGCAAGTTCTACAAAGTTTTCCAGCTAAGAAAAGCATAAAGAACTGTTTAATTACCAATGCACTACTGTATAAACCCTAAAGAATTCATGATTCTAGATAGCTCCATCAGTGGATGCTGAAACCTCAGGAAGGAAGGCTTATGAGTGGATAAAGTTCAAAATATCTCAACACCCAGGCAAATTTACCAAATCAGAAATCAAAAGAGGGGAAGCCACTATACAATGAGAGCCTGCTTAAGAAATACAATAGTCCAGATCTTCTCTTTGATATGAGCACCGGTAGATGCAAATGAGCTCTAGAAAGTATGACAGGTTTTGTGGAATGGGAAATTTCCAAAGGAAATTTGGTGTGGGAATGTAATGAGGGGAAGGAATAAATATGATTCAGAAAAAAATAAAAGAGCGTGTATATAGGGGATGGGGAGGTGTGGATGGGGAGGGATATGGGTAAAAGTGAGAACTTGTGTCATATACTGGTACAAATTCCCCAATGTTTTTAGTATATGTGCTGCCGAAGCGAGCACCAAATTCCCCAATGCTATGTGTGATTGTGAGATGTATATAAATTGTACCAATAAAGAATTCAATTTAAAAAAAAAGAAAAATACAATAGTAACTGTAATGCAATGTCTTCAACTATTTTAGGAAGATTCTTAGAATGGAATAGCTGGATAAAATGGAATTCCTGTCTTTAGCTCTTAAGGAATCACCATACTGATTTCCACAATGGCTGCACCAGTTTACATTCCCACCAACATGTAAAAAAGTTCTTTTTCCCTGCAGCCTCACCAATATGTTGTTATTTGACTGCTTGGTGACAGCCTTTCCTCTTAGAGTGTGATGGAACCTCTGTGTTGTTGTAATTTGGATAGCTCTGATGTTCACAGTGATGGTGAAATTTTTTTATCTTCCCAAAAGAGTTAAAGACTTCACATCATAGTGACACATGCATAGCCATGTTTATAGTAGCACAATTCATAACAGCTAAATATTGAAAGCAGTCTATGTCTACCAACAGATGAATGGAGAAAGAAAATATGCTATTCACACAAATAGAGTAGACCCTGCCATGACAAAGGATAAACTTGAGCCATATGTAGGAAAACAGATGTAACTTAAGATCATGTTAAGTGAAATAAATCAGATAAATAAACTTAAATGTCACATGGTTTCCCTTATATGAGACCCCTCCCCAGATATATTAAAGAGCAAAATAAAAGATAATATGATATAAGGAGATAAGCCTTTCTCAAATGAGAGGGGGATTAAGAAATGGAGGGGGAGAGGGAGGCAAGGGAGAAGGGATGAAAACCAGAATTAGGATGTTATGTACCTGTACCAACTCCCTACAAGGAATGTAATCATTACACAATGCAAACATAGACTAATAAAAAGCAAAAACTGAAAAAAAATAACCAAATACAACTGAATACAATGTGGGTGCCCTGTTTACACAGTGATTCAAATAAACCAACTGTAAAAAGCCATCTTTAGAAACAACTGAATATGGACAGAAGTTAGATAATATTTCTTTTAACTTTTTATGCATCACAATGGAATTATTATGTTTAAATGATACCAGCTACTACAAGTTAAAAAAAAAGTAATGACCAACTCTCGTCTTACTTTAGAATTCTCCAGAAGATCAACACAGAACAATTCTACCAAATCCTTAGAACCATCACAAGATTGCCAAAATGTTAACATTCAAAATTGGATAACAGGTATGTGGGCTATCATTATATTATTCTCTTTACTGGGAGTTTGAAAATGTCTGTAGTTGAAAATGTTTACTCAATTCCAACATGCAATTCGGTAATTGATTGGAACTGAATTTGTGGATTAAGGTGGGGATGCTGATTATCATAAGACATGAATGTGGTACACTGATAAATTTATCTGTCTCCTCTGTCTCAGTAATGACCTGGCATTTTTGAAAATTTAATATTAGAACGTGTATAGATTTTGTTATCATGATTATATAATTAATTTCCCTCTAAAAATATTTCAATTTTTACCAGGATACAAAATATATACTTTCAAATTGTTATTTAACACATTTTGAGAACTGTTTATGAGAAGTCTTATTCTACAACAGAAAAACTAAAAGAAAATGCGTTATTTTACTTAAAAATTTAAAGCAAATTTTCCAGAGAAAACAATTCCACAAGATGAGGTATCCTTTCACAATCAGCACTGCGAGAAGGAGTAGCTCCCAGAAAGGGGCATCCTCAGTCCTGCATAACAAAACACAAGTTCTAGAGGTCAAGAGTAGACGACAGGTCACAGGGAGAAAAAAATAATAATAATAATAAAAAAGTTATTTTAAAGAGCTGACTGCTACAGAGTCTATTATTTCCCTGGCCAGCCCAGGGCAAGTATTTTTTTTGTTTTGTTTTGTTTTGTTTTGTTTTTGTTTTGTTTTTGAAACAGGGTCTCACTTTGTAGTGCAGGCTGGCCCTCAGCTCACTATGGAGCCCAGGCAAGCCTGGAACTCAGCAATCCTCCTGCCTCTGCCTCCCGAGTGCTGGGATTACAGGTGTGAGCCACCACGCCCAGCACTGTGGTATGTGGTATTGATGGCTGGTGGACATGAGTCATCACACCCAGCATTGTACATGGTTACTGAGGATTGAACTCAGGACCTTGCGCTTGTGAGGCAGGCGCTGGAACCACTGAGCTAACTCTCCAGCCCAGCCAGGGCAAGTATTTTAAGGAAAGAAACAAATTATAAACAACATGCCACTGCTGCAATACAACCTTCTTTTGCCTTCTTTCTTGTCCTTTTTCTATTTGAAATTAATTTGATTCTATGTTCAATGTCTTTTAACTCCATACTAAGTCTGACATGGTACAGGAGATATGGTATCCCATTTAAACTTCTAGAACTACAAACCTGAAAAAAAAAAAAAGAGTATACACTGGCTTTGTTGAAGAGTGGCATTTTCTGCAGGTTTTAAAAAAATTAACTTGTTGGGGTCCACTATCTAACTTTTGCTTAGCAAGAGGTATTTTCGTTCCACAAGGCTGCTGTAATAAAGTATCAACCCAGGTGGGTTAAACCAACAGATATTTATTCTCTCACAGCTTTAGAAGCCAGAAGTTGAGATAAAGGTGTCAGTAGTGCTAGCTCCTTGTTGGAGGATCACAGGGAGAAACTGTTCCATACCTCCCCCAAGTCTCTGGTCAGGGCTGACAACCTTTGGCGTATATTGGCTTGTGGCAGCATCCCTTCCAATCCCTGCCTTCATCCTCACATGGCCTTCTCTCTACACTTCCTTGTGACCAAATTCCCTTTATGTATGTGGACACCAATCCCTGGATTAGAGTCCACCCTGACCCTGTATGACCTCATCTTAACTTGATTACATCATCAGAAGTTCTAAATAAAGTTCTAAAATAAAGTTCCAGTTCCAAATAAAATCACAGTCAGGTCTCAGATGGATATAGATTTGGGGACAAGACTCACTATATAAGAGATCTTTCCAAATATGGGTTGTAAAATAATGGATTACATTTCTTAAACATATTTAGATCAACAATCATTTGTCAGTGGAAAACACTGAGAAATGTCAAATCCAAACTTCCATATAGGACAAATACCCAACACTCATGTAGATAGAGTCTGGACAAGCTTGCCAAAGCATGGTCTCCAGGACAGCCTGTCAGAAAGAACATGATAGGGTATGCTCTGTAGGCATGAAGTTGAAGCTGCAGTCCACAGGTAGTATTTCTCCTCATATTTGAATAAAAGCAAGAATCACTAAAGCGCCCATTCAATACTTCGATTGGGAATCTTTTCAACCAAATACTCAATTTACAAGTCCTGCTTTCCATGAAACTCATAAGACCCAATTCAGCTAAGCTTTCTGCTTCTATATAAGGACTCTTTCCCCCTTGTTTCCAATAAAAAGGTCCTCATTTCCTTCTGAGCCACCAGTAGAACCTTTATTCTCCACATTTTCACCAACAATTTGTTGAAGGCAATGTAGGTTTTCACTTTGCCACTCGGAAGCTTCTAAGAGTCTACCTAATAACCACTTCCAAAGCCACTTATACATTGTATGCATTTGTTACACAAGCATCTCATTTCCAGGTGCCAAAATTCACATTATTTTACCATTGTTACTGTAATAAGTTTCCAAAAACTACAGCTTAAAACAATAGTAAGGTATTATCCTACAGTCCTGGGAGCCAGACATCTCCCTGAAGTATGAGAGTAAAGGGTTTATAATCATGGTGCTGGTAGTGTTACACTCTCTGCATTCATTGGCTCCATCTTCAAAGATAAAGGTCTCATTCTCACCTCCTCCTCTGTAGTCAGATCTGTGAATGGGTTGAGAATCCACCAGTATAATTCAGGATAATCTTCCCATCTCAGGATCCTTAACTGAGTTGCATCTGTGTTATCCCTGAAGGCAATATTGAAAAGTTCCAGGGACTAGGACCCGGGTGTTGCTTGGGCGACTGCTAAGCCTTCCACTCTCACTTAGAATGTTATCCTCCCCAGGCTCTCTATTGTTGCCCTTATTTCTCCCAGCCCTGGCTGCCTTCAAGTCCCTTTGTCAGGTTTTAATTAAAACATCACTTTCAGTGATACTTCCTCCCAAACTGCTCTATAAAAACCTGTCCAGGGCCAGAGATTTAGCTCATGGTTCCGGCGCCTGCCTCACAAGTGTAAATCCTGAGATTGATCCCTGGTAACCACATACAACACTGGGCGTGGTGACTCACTCCCACCAGCAATCAATACCACATACCACAGTGCCGGGCATGGTGGCTCACACCTGTAATCCCAGCAGTCGGTAGGCAGAGACAGGAGGATTGCTGAGTTCGAAGCTTGTCTGGGCTACAAAGTACACTCAGGGCCAGCCTGAACTACAAAGCGAGACCCTGTCTCAAAAAAAAAAAAAAAAAAAAAAAAAAAAAAAAAAAAAAAAAAAAAAAAAAAAACCCTGTGCATATGGTACTGTACCTATCCCGGAAGCACAAGGGCCAGAGTTTGATCCCCAGTACCATCAAAAAAAAAAAAAAATCTGTCCACCAAGGATTCTCTATCCCAAGGTTATATCAAACTCTGCTGACTTGATTTACTCACTTCCCCACTGAAATGTAAAGTCCATTGGCCAAGTACCTTCTCTATTACCTCTACAGTCTACATACAATGCCTTACATACAGTAGGCATTTGATAAATATGTATTGAATATTACAGAAATACTAATATGGGAGCTTATTTTAAGTCACATTCCACATAAAATTTCCTTTATTACTTTTAAAATTTTTGTGGAATAACAGTATTTTATCTCCACTAAAGTTCAAAACAGCTCAGAAGTTTCAAAGTAGGAGGTTTGCACAACATATTCATTACCATACACCTATTACCTGGCTGTGTTAGGATATTATAATGTCACATTTAGTATTTGAGAAGCTCAATTTTCTGAATGAAGTTTAATAATAATTCATGTACCTGTATTTAATCACACAGCATTTGAAAGATGAGACTCCTTAGGTTAGGTTCCAACCACAGAAAATAATCTCTTTCAGCTTCACAAACTTATACACACAAAACATATTCATCAATAAACTTTAAACAATCTCTTATTTTATAGCTGAAATGGCTGAAGATCAGAGAAACTCTCCTGCTCACACTGCAAATGTGATATAGTCAAAAAGCCAGAACTGAACACTTCAATCTCCAGCCTTACAGAACTGTTTCTATACAAAACTGCTGAATAAAATTAGAATCATATATATTTCTATTAATCTACTGGTCAGTGACACGAGCAATGGATCTAATGAGCTTGAACATGATTCCAGCTCTTCCACTAAATAGACAGGCAATCCTGGGCAAATTATATACAGTAGTTTCTATGTAACATAGTTTCTTCATCTGTAAAATAAGGATTACAATTCTAAGTATATAATAAGGTTGTTGAGATTAAGTGAATCCTAACATGTAAAATCCCCAGAATGACACTCTACTGGCATGTGATAAAAGCTGCATTAACTTCATCAAGTATAATTTTATTAAGCAATATACTTTTTAAATTTTATTATGGTGAAATAAACATAAAAATTACCATCATGACTTTTTTAAGTGCATAGTTCAATGATCTTAAATACATTCATTGTTGTATAACCACCACCACCATTCACCTCCAAAATTCTTTTAAGCAATACATTTTAATAAATTCAAAACTGAAAGGGGAACGCATTTAACTTTGAAACAGAAACCTGGTATAGCAGTAAAAGCTCCACTGTGATTGGCATATGCAGCTCTCATATGATGTTGCAGCTTGTTAGGTTCCACTGTAACTAAGTGCCAGTCTAGCAGAAGGATGGGATCATTCTTGATGCCAGCTGACAAAAAAGCAGACAGGACTTCAGAAGCGAAACAGACACTATGAGGGTGAGTCCAGGTGAAGTGAGAGACAATACTCAGCATACCTCTGCAGTTAAGAGATTAGAGCCCTCTAAGAGGAATGTGGGGCTGGATCAGGGGAGGCTGTTACAAGTGATCCACACCTGTGAAGATAAAAAGGACAGCAAGAAAAAGCCCCGACAGGTGGCCCCTAGTTCAGAACCACATATATGTGTATACCCTGTACAATGATGCCCTGGTTGACAGCATAAGTAGGGGGTCAGGAGTCGTGCCTGACTAAAGGCTTACTGCACCTGAAAAAGGAGCCATGTGCCTGGAGTATCCCTTCTTTGCAACGTGACAGTCCAGAAAAAACAGTTGCTTAACTGGGGAAACTTTTTGAAAGGCAAAAAGACCTCTAGGAACCTCTGACCTGTAATCCTGGTATTGAGAGGCTGAGGCAGGAGGATCATAAATTCAAGCCCAGACTTGACAACTTAGTGATGGGGGTGGGGGTAGAGGGGAAGAGCGAGACAGAGACAGAGAAATAGAGATAAGATAGCTCAATCCCCAAGATAGTATGTATATACACAACATATCTTTAAAGGAGACTTATGTGCAAGTAACAGTCCCAACTAAGGAAAGATATATTCCTTAAATTTAAAGTTAAAATGCCCAAATTCATGATTCATAGTAGTCCTAGGTTTTCCTCTCTTCTTCATTTTGTAGCATTTACTAAAAGTTTCTTTAAACATGAGCACCAAATAGTTTTTAGAATATCCAGTGTTATTCATTACCATAGCAATAAACAGATAAGTAATAGTATAAGACCAATATTCCACATGTTCAAGTGTTATCAACCTTATATTACACAATGATCACAATTTGTCTGGGTGTTAGTGCATAAGAGTCTTGCTGAACAAATTATTCACATTTTTAAAAAATAAGCAATTCCATTATTTTATATTGCTACAGACTCAATTTGCCAAGGTAAACACTTGCCTATTACTTATTTGATTATGTCAACTGCAAATTTGTGACATCTTTATACCAGATATTCTCTCATATGTGAAAAAAATTTCTTTGTAGAAATAACATTTATTGGGCCGGAGGGTTAGCTCAGTGGTTCCGGCGCCTGCCTCGCAAGCGCAAGGTCCTGAGTTCGATCCCCGGTAACCACATAGAATGCTGGGCGTGGAGACTCACGCCCACCAACAATCAACACCGCATACCATAGTGCCGGGCGTGGTGGCTCACGCCTGTAATCCCAGCACTCGGGAGGCAGAGACGAGAGGATTGCTGAGTTCGCGGCGGCTTGCCTGGGCTCCATAGTGAGCTGAGGGCCAACCTGAACTACAAAGCGAGACCCTGTCTCAAAAAAAAAAAAAAAAAAAAGAAAGAAATAACATTTATTTTGATATAAATTCTATTAGAGTTTTACAAAAGTATCACTACTAAGTAACTTTTTTTTTTTTTTGAGACAGGGTCTCGCTTTGTAGTTCAGGCTGGCTCTGAGCTCACTATGTAGCCCCAGGCAAGCCTGGAACTCAGCAATCCTCCTGTCTCTGCCTCCCGAGTGCTGGGATTACAGGCATGAGCTACCACACCCCGCATTATATGTGGTTACCGGGGATCGAACTCAGGACCTTGCGCTTGCGAGGCAGGCACCGGAACCA
>PVIC010032115.1:0-20885 GCA_004025085.1 Thryonomys swinderianus
TTCAAAGTTTTTGAGTCCAGGCAAAAAAGTGAACCTAGTAGAATACATAACTACGACTTTCTAATAAAAAAGCAACATGAGTTATATATTCTACAACCTCTGTAACTACATGCTGGCCAAACAATAAATACTTCATGAATATCATAAATATTCCATGCATCATTTGTCAGTCACATACATACCTCATACCTATTGATTAGTATTCTTAACAGATCTTGTTATTTGCTGAAATAAATTACCATGCCAAAGATGCGGAGGTGACAGTCCACAAAGGGCATCCACTCTCACTTTTCTCTTGTCATTCTCCCTTACTATTCTCAGTTATAAGAAGATTCTTCGACTATCTAGAGTAACATAAAAGTTCTGTCTGTTTCAGCACTCCAAGGGCATTATAAAAAGGGAGTACTTGCTGTCTGATATTGCAACTTTTGATACTTATTGTTAGATGAGAGAGTGCTAAACTATTCTCTCTCCACCCCTTTCCATTGCGAGTACACAAAAGTCTTTGCAAGGTTCCTTTTTCACACTCTTTGAAGTTCACTATCATTTGATCCTCATGCAAATAAACAAACCAACAAACTCCAGAACTATATCCTGCTCCATTTATCAGCAGAAGAACTGGGCGAGGAAGCGTAGTCAGAGAAAGCAAAACCGATTGTTACAAAACCAGCCAGATACAGAATAGAAGACTGAGTCCATGTTACCAAAGCACTCTTTGAACATATTCTTGTTAAGTAAGATCTTGAATAAAAGCAAAGAGTAGGTGGTGGGAAAACTTTAAAAATCATCATTCTAACTCCAGTGGGCTCCACGGTAACCCCCAAAATACATGCGACATGAAGTGGGGGGAGGTGTGAGATGACACTCACGGTTGTAAACCGCTCTTACTTTCTGAACTCTAACATGTGCTACTGGGTAGATTTTGGTCCACTCTCCTAATAATTCCCTATATCCCACTGCTTCTGTTTGTAACTAATCTTTAGATTTCATTGCTTGTGTTGGGGAAATCTTTAAGTAACTCTGCACAAAAATTTAGTTCCACTTCCTGGTGAAGTACTTTGTGTACATTATGCACTTGGGGTTGGGGTGGGAGAGATTCTTAATTCATGAATGCTAGCATAAACAAGGATCCAGAGAAACTAGGGCAGCTACTTATTCTGTTATTAATGTAATGCAAGAACAAACACCTCTTGTCCTTTGATATACCCAGGGAAAGTGCGGTAGCATGCCACTGTCGTGCATGTTATCCGTAGGGTATATCTTTTTAGAAAGTATCATTAGTAGAGACTGACAAGATGTTTATGATTACAGGTCAACACAGCTGAGTACATGGAAAATGAGACCTTATTCATGAAATTTCAGTACTGAACAAGAAAATATTTTGTTATCTAAAAACAAATGATGTAAAGAAACATAGTTGGTAATAGAACCCATCAAATACTTGATGCTTGTAATACCACAGTCTATGCCTGTTCAAGGCTTTCTTACTCCAGATGAAACATTAAGATCTTTCTTCTGGTGTTTGTGGGAGCTACTGCCAATCAGCCTTGTCATAGAAGATCAAACCTATACTGAGTCGGAGGCTCAGGAATAGCTCTAAAGACAACTAATTTATCGACTTAAAATCTAAGTAATTGAAATGATAGTGTGTTCTCAGTTCAGTGGGAAAAATCAACTTTTCACACAAAGAAAGCAATAAATACCAGGGGCACCAAAGAGTAGCACAGACAATAAATATATAGTGATGACATTTATGAGCTAGGAACAAAGTTTTGAAAGAGAAGTTTTACATCCAAACAGTAGGATGGTCAACTATCCTAGGTCTCATAGATACCTGCAGGCCATCAGAAAGAAACCCAGCTCTTTGCACAGGGACCATAGGAAGTATGTTTGATGGAATCTCAAGAAATGACCTGGACCCACTGATTTTAGGGTCAGGATGTAAAAAAATCAACTCTTCAGTAAGGAGGGCCTGCAGGAGGAAAGCTGCTCAATTTGTGGTTGTCAGGAAACGGAGGGAAGGGGAGGAGCCAGAGTAAGAAATGTATCTATACCCTGACTCTGCACCTGTGACCTCACCACCAAAATATTGGGGGCTCACCTTCCAACTGTGAAAACCCTTTCCTGGAAAACTGTCCATGCCATGACATGATAAAGTGAAAAAAGCTAAAGAACAGGGATGACAGAAGTAATTTAGTACATATACTCCATCTCCTTCATCCCTCAGGTAAGATAAATCTAAGTCATGTATTTAATACTGGCTCACAGAGTTTCCCTGCAGGATTAAGTGTCACTCTTCTCAGTGTTAGTTAACTTGACAGTGAAGTTTTGTTCATTGGTTTCCTTTTCTCTGTCACTTTTCCATTCCCCTTGCAGCAATTCCTGTGATTACCTCCCAAGTAAAGTACTTGCACTTGATTGTTTTGTATCTAAACTGCACTCTTGATATTCCGTGAATTAATTTTAATCCTCTGTTTTCATTATTTCCCACACACATACCTACACAATTTATCAAATTCATGGAATTTTACCTGAGAGTTCCCTCCTAAAAGTCTTACACCCTCTGATGTTCCTCTGTCCACTCATTGGTGTAGTTTCTCATGGCACGCACAGGTTAATGGCAGTAAAATAAAGTTTTTGATTTCACCACTCTGCTTTGAGCTTCTTTTAATTCACTTGTGTCTATGAAACAATCCTAATTATGGCTGGCATCAAGCATCCCTCAATTACTACATGACCATGGACTTGGACTTTCTTCTTCATTTTCTATGTCTATTCCACTTGTCATGTAGAGCTGTCACGTATTTATCCATGCCAGGGAATTTCAGAATTCATTGCCATTATTTATCCCCACAGAAAATTGTGTTCTTCTCTTTGCTTCTTCTAGAGACTTTAAGTATTTTTTTCAAAACATAATTCCAACTTCTTTGATTTGACATAGATAAACACAGTGCTCTGAATTGCTCTAACATTCTCTCTGTACCCTTATAATGAATGACTCATTTTGTGAGATCATTTGAACTTGCCAGGACTACCACTGTCTCATATCTTGTTGGGCAATAATCATGTTCTATTGACTTTGAATCCCCTACAATGTTAATATCGCATCCCAGAAACAATTATAAAGGAAGTGTAAAGAAAAAAAAGCATGACTTTAGCTTCTGTGATACTTTTAGACCCAAGTTTTTCATAAAGAAAACTTGCAAGCATTAAAAATGAAATAAACAACAGAGCTGATTTTGGAAGTCAGTTCCTCTGCATATTTCATCTTTGGAATAAGGAAATTTCCTTCTTTCAGGAAAGAATCATCCTCAGTTTTAAAGAACTAGCTCATATATAGACCCTTAGAGAAAGTTACAGTTAAAAGCAGTTTAACCTACTTCAGAACTTTGCCTCAGGCCAGCCTTGACTGAAACTGGGCGTGAATTTGATTTAAATCAACATAAAAATCAGGAGAGAAATCTATACTCTCTATGTTAACTACATATTCATTGGTTAGCTTATTACCAACAAAGTTTGAGCTTTGAAAAAACCTGACTTTACAGAATAATTAAAAGCTTTAGTGTATAGAACAGAGTAAAAGCATCAAATGCTATAAGATCACACAACCCACTGACATCCAAATAACCAACACATAAAAGCAGAGTTGTCAGAAAAGCTGCTGGTTTTCTACTTCCGGAGCTTATTAAGGGAATTTGTACATGTAAGACTGGTATAAAATGTCATGCAAAGCTAAAAAAGGGAAAGGCCACATCTGTGTGTTACACATTTTGCAGCACTGAAGTCTGAAATTATGAAACTAAAAAGGCCTTGCAGAAAGTTTAAATTTGGTTCAAATCAAATCTGGTAAAACAGTTCAAACTTCAAAACTCAGAGACAACCCTACAGTCAAAGCTTTGATTATTACAATAGACTTGCGCAGCTACACTGTCACTGTCACGTAGTTAAAATGAGCCTGTGTGTTTGTGTGTTTGCTTGTGGATTGAGAGACATCTCATATTTAGATGTAAAAAAACAAATATAAAACCTTTTGGTCTTAATCCAAGCATGTATTCAGTTTCCATCTTGAACATCCAGGTGAGACGAAACAACATGGGGACTTTAAGGTCATCTACAGAGTAGGTAGATTGCTCAAGGAAGTATGTTTCACAGTTTCACTTTTTAAAGAACATCTGCCGGAAAGGCAATTTTCAGTGCACCCAGAATTAAAAGGCTAACATTACAGTTATTAAAATCAATTGCAAAATTTAATGTTAGGCATGGAAATAATTGACCACGTTTACAGAATTCTTTTTCCCTACATAAACAGCACAGTCTTGTGTGGCTCTTACTTCATCACTGGCATGAGAAGAGTACAGTAGCTGTGCTTACTACATACCTGAAATATTTGATGTAACAGAACCACTTGTTTGTCTATGATTTCAAAGTTAGATGCCAAGATTAGCTGGTTGTAAGGCATGTCAGAAGGGTCTGCAGGAGGAAAACTGCTCAACTTGTGGTTGACAGGAAATGGACAGAAGGGGAGGAGTCAGAGGGAAATGTATCTTCCAAAACCATGCTCCTAGTGACCCCTTCCTTCAACAAGGCTCCAAGATATAACAGCACAGTCAGCTAAACACTCATCAGTGAATTAATGCACTGCACCTACACAGTCTGATCACATTCAGAATCCCAACTTCTAAAAACATGAGGGTTTGGAAGGACATTTCAGATTGGAAAGGACAATGTCTATCTCATTATGCAAAATGTACTTAGTCCATCTACAAGAATCATCAAGTCTTGGAAGCTTTACCTTTGCTCAAAGTCTTAAAGCAAAAAGCTTAGCTCTGAGCTACTCCAGGTAGCTCTGAATAGGCAGGATGCCCTGAAGCTCTCTTCCCAGAGCACTTACTAAGGAGTTTATTCTTTTACACCCTTGATTCTGAAATTGGTGGGTGTAGGTCATTTCTTGAGGTGCCATCAAATATATTTCCTATGGTCCCTCTGAAAAGAGCTTAGTTTCTTTTTAATGGTGCTATTCTGTTCAGCAACCACTTTCTTTGACTTTTTATAGGAGCTTCCTTTTTGACTGAGTTGCAAAAATTTTGCTTTTCTGGCTCCGCTTTTTGTTCCTGATTCTCATTATAAATCTAGCTAAAAGCATCTGCACTTAGCTATGCCATATTCTGAACACTAGACTTCCTTAAATTTCTGCCACCAGCTTAGTCTACCACCTCACAGAAAGTCTCAGGATATGGGCAATGCAGACATGTTCTTTGCCAAAATGTAATACTGTATGAATGTCCTCTGGTCCAATCTCCACTAGAATCTTTGCTCCCAACTGAAAAACCACATGAGCCTGATAGTCACTGTTAGCGTTTCTTTCAACATTATGGGCTTTAACTCATTGATGAAGTACTCATCAATGATAAGTATACCATCCCTGTGGTCCAATCATCTTCTGAAAGCTACACCTCTGAGCACGTAAGACTTGTGGGGGACACCTGTAATCCAAATCACAACACTGAGTTACATATCTGAGGATTATCCAAGGATAAGTTACAGACAACTGGTTCAGATAAACAATGAGCAAATTAGTTGGACAAAGACAATGGAGAAGACGTGCTTAAGAATGATTTGTGAAAAAACAGGGGATGTTTCTAAATGTATTCAGTGATTCAGTTAATAGCTGGAAGATGAGTCCTAGGTGTTGGAGTGAGAAGTATCTTTCACAAGGCAGTATGTAGTGATAGGCAACCAGCAAATTTTATAAGAATAAAGAACTACTGTTTAAATTGATACGAATGTAGACTGATTCCATGGGAAAATAAGCTCATAGTGAGAAGTGAGACTAGTGATTTAGGAGATTATTGAAATACTCCCCAAAACTTAAAAAGTTACACTAACACCAGAGAAGAACAGAACACTTTGGAAGGATTTACAAGGCAAAATGTACCAGCATATATCTCTTTGAGATAGTTGGACATATAGCATAAACAATACTTAAGAGTAATTGTTCAAAAATACGAACAGTCCCCAACTAATGTTGGTTGCACTTATTACGTCTCCGTGTGCTGATGGTGTTGAAGCAGTATTTGTGCAGGGCTCCTACTTGAATTTTGATCTTTTTCTGGTCAAACAATGCAATGTTTTTCGTTGGCAGTGCAGTAATCAATAAATTACGTGATACAGTCAACTCTTTATTATGATACAAACTTTCTGTTATATGATTCTGCTCAAGTGTAGGCTAATGGAACTGTCTGAGCATGTTTAAATTTGACTAAACTAGTGCTGTACTAAGAGCCAGAGTGGGGGAGGGGCAGAGAGAGCTGCCCACTTCGGGCAGCCCATTTTTGAAAGGGGCGTTATTGGCCAAAGGAAAAAAAAATATTGTAAAATTTATTCCAATATTCCACTCAGGAATATTAGAGGGAGGCAAATTGAAAGACCACCCTGAGTGTTCTGCACTCTAGCTCAGGCACTGGGCTGAGCTAAGCTGTGGTCAACAGTGGCGTAGGCAGTGTAACAACGTTATCTGGCAACTTGCTTGGCATGAGAGGTGGCTGGAAGATTAGGGAAGCATATTTCTGAATGTGTCCGGTTGGCGTGACTTTGGACACGTAGTCATCCTCTTGGGCTCTTTCCCCATCCTCTGTTTCCTGGATGCCACGCATTGAGGAACTCTAATCCAGGGTCTCTACTCCATGGTGCCTTTTCACCATGCTGTTTCTCCATTAGCAACTACAATAGAGATTGGAAAACATGAGACAAAATAAACTTCTGTTCCTTTAACTTGTAGGTGTTCATTATCTGTCCCAGCAATGGAAAGGTTTCCAATGCAGTAGTGCTAATATATCTTCAAAGTATGATACTTTCAACTAACAATAATTTTGTCAGATATAACTGTATGTTAAGTTAAGGATTAGGTACAGTAATTATGATTCTACAAAATGGAAGGTGAAAAGTTTATTTCACTTATTAGAAATACTGCATGGTGAGCTGTTGTCTCTTGGTATCAGAAAGCCATTGGACCCAGGAACGTAATAAATACCCAAGTCTGAGGATGTTAATATCTCTTTCGTAATGTGGCACATTTGCATATAATTTGTGTACATATTTCTGTATACTTTTATTTTAGATTATCTATAATCCCTAAATACAATGCAAAGTTTATATAAATAGTTATTATACTGTATTGTGTAGGGAATAAGGTGGCAAAAATCTCTGTGCATATTCAATAAAGATGCTTTTTAAAATATTTTGGAGGGGAACTTGTTGAATCAGCAGATGGGAAATCCTCATTATGGAAATATGACTACATTGTCTATTTTATTCATGACATTACTTGATCAAATATGTCTGCCAAAGCCTGGATTAAAATTCAGACTTTTCTATCCCCAATCTCACCCACATGAAGCTATAATTTTTCCAGGGTTTAAATTGGGTCATTTTATAAGTCAATATATGATCACTTTGCCGTTGAATGCTGAGCACTCAGTATCAGTAAAATAACATACGTATCTTTCTTCCTTCTGATTCCAAAACTCATTGCACTGGTTAGGAAGAGATGGTAGATTTTTTAACACACTCTATTTCTCCTACAAAACTTTGTTTTTTGACTCAAGCAACTAAATAATTATCCCCAAAAGTCTCCCAATTCCCTGAACCTAGATTTTTTTTGTATTCTATTAAGAAAATAACTTGAATAGCTTTTTACTCTATTTTTGACACTATTCAGTGAGAAAGGAAACAATAATTCATAAATCTGCAGAAAATTAAAAGGTATTGAAATCAATACCTTCCCAACCTCAAACTCAAAAATTCACCTAGTAATATGTGATGTATTACAAATACTCATAAAAATTGCTCTTAGGCTGCATCACACAATTTCAGATAGTTTGATGGAACTATGTTAAATAGATATTCCTATTTACAGTTTTTAGGGAACAGAAGCTACTTTTAAGCTTTTCTTCTAAGCATAAAAATCTGTTTTGAATAGAAAATCAGCCAGCCTTGGCCATATAATATCATTAAAATATAATCTACACCTAAAAATATATCAGTGTTATTTTTATTAGCAAGGATAACCAGAGACACCTCACCTGTGTCCCATCAGATCCTTCCCTTTGATTCCTATTTGCTGTCATATGAGGTGTCATCCAAGACTTTGGTTAATATTATGTTCTAGTTATGTAAGATGACTTTACAATTTTAGAAAATGTTGAAATCTAGGATATTAATGATTGCATTTTGCAGCAATCTTCACATGAACATTCTCAAGAAAGTTCCGGAACAAGACTGGAAATGGTGTTGTTCCTTGGTGAGCTTATAGGCGTCACTTTCAGAAGACAATGAGAGCTATCAAGATTAAATCTTTAGCTACATGGATACTCAGAAGAGGTATCAGTTTCTAATTGTACTAGTCAACATTCCTTAAACACAGAAAACTATATATATAGGCTATATGTACCTTATTCATTATATATATAGCCAATATATACTCTCTCTGTCTCTCTGTCTTTACATATATATATATATGATTTATATCTACAGATTTATGACTTATATGTATATATATGCATATATTTTACATGTATGTGTATATATACACACATGTATCTATATCTATATCTATATATATATATATATATGATGTACAGAGAGACATAGAAGAAAACTTAGTCCATGAAACTATGGAAGCAAACAAGCCTCACTATCTGCTATTGGGCAGCAGATGACTAGGAAGCTTGTGGTGTATGTAAATCACTAGTGTTTGAGACCCAGGAGCATTATCCTGAGGACAAGAGAAAAATAGATCTCTGAGCTTAAAGAAAAAGAATTTACCTTTCCTCTCTCTTTTGGCTCATTTTGATAGGACAATCCTAATTCATTCTACCATTTGAAATATTAGTTTTTTCTGGAAATACTCTCAAAGGTACAAAAAAAATTAATGTTTTACCAGCTATCTTGAGAACAAAACTAACTGTATCAATAATTATTACTTATCCTATTTTAGATCACTTTCTCTTTCTCTGCCTTTGTCTCTGTCTCCCTCTTTTTTTCTGTCTTCTCTTCGTTTTCATTTTTAACCCCTCTGTTACTATGCAAAATTGACACATTTTAGCTCCTTCTTTTCATTATCAGCTAAAATTTCCAAGCTTTCTGGAAAGCAAGAACAATAAATAATTTATCTTATTACTATATTGATATGGAAAGTAAGAGAAGTTTTGTAAAAATTAGTCTGAAGCTTCTATTTTATTTAATAAGTGTAATTCCAATAAGTATGGGTCACATCTATATTGTAAGGATGAGAGAAAAATTAGAGAAACTTTATGCCTTATTTCTTTGTCTTGTAAGGTTTCACAATACTTGTGTCAGTGAACAGGGTCCCAGGAGGCCTCAGCAGCTGTGATAAACTGTGATAATCCACCCAACACCTAGATATGAATTGTAGTTTCACTGATCCTCATCACGCAAGAGGACTTTTCAGGAGTAGTCAATGAGAGAGAGAGAGAGAGAGAGAGAGAGAGAGAGAGAGAGAGAGAGAGAGAGAGAGAGGGAGGGAGAGAGGGAGGGAGAGAGAGAGAGACAGAGAGAATCAGTTTTATTAGGCAGGATATCAAGGGTGCGCACTCAGAGAGTAGGCCCTCAAGAGAAAGAAATGTCTTATTTCCTGAGGTATGGAACATTTAGAGTTCTCTTGAGAGGGTAGAAACCCCCAAGAAAATGTAATCCCCTTGCCCACACTGGTCTTTATTACTGTTATGAACATAGATCTTATTTTCTGATAATTTAAGCATTTTTAAAATTCACTCAACCTATTTGTTTACTTACTTAATATTTATTTTTACTTTAGATGCAGTTTCTCGCAATCTCTCTTCTCAAGCCTATGTTCGGATTTGCAGTGCTCTTGAGAAGGTGGGGTGTGACAGACCTGGGGGGAAAGAAGCCTAAATTGAAGCAGCCAGGGCTGCTCCCGATTCCCTTGGGTGACTCCGAGTGCGTCTACAAGAACAATCTTCTTCTAAGTATACTTTTTAGTTTTCATTTTCTTGACTCCTTTTAACCTGTCTTTAATTTCCTTTGTTCTACCTCAGTTGTCTTTCAAGTTTCACTGCAGTTACCACTTGATGTCTAGATTCAATTCATTTGTACTTAGGCTACACAACTTCTTATAGGCTCATTCCATCCAAAGCTGTATTTCTCTCTTTAAAATGTACAATTTGCAACCATTTTCTGTTTTGGTTTGTTTTTCTTTTTTTTTTTTTTTTTAGTTTCATTTGTTTTGTTGCTGAGATTGAACACAAGGCCTTGCACAAGCTGCATGCCATATCTTGAAGCTACAGCCCCAGCCTCTGATCTGCTTTCCATTGTTACAACACTACCTCTTCCCTGTACATGGAAGTCCTGCTAGGATGATTAGGCTTATTTCTTTCCTCTCCACTCTACAATTCCTCATTTACATTTCCACATTTTCAATCTTTTTACATTTTTGTATGATCATGTATGTATAACTCTTAGCTCTCTTACTCTTACTCGTATAGTGTTTAATATCGATCATTTTAATAAGCCTGTGCACGTCAAAACAATCACTACACTTAAAAATACACGTTTTTTCTTCCGTTACAGAAATCTGTTGTTGCCTCAAAATTTCTACTTATCCCCTACAAAAGTATTTTGAAATATTGAAATTAATAATATCCCTGATTGTGGTATCATTATTTCTAGGATGTGAATTTCACTGACTACCCCAAGGGCTGGTCATTTTTGGTTTGTAAAGAGTTTCACAGAGAACAATTTCCTTGTGATTCTGATAACTGGGGTCATGGTTATATTCCAGCAGAGTGGTTTCACAGTTTCATTATAAGGGTTCTCACATATTGAAACAGTTTTTGTTGTTGTTTATTTTCAACTAGAGATACTTCATGTCACAAAAATAATGAGAATGGAAACAATCACTGAAGGAACAAACTTAGATTCTTTTTTCCTAAGTAGAAATCTCTTTTCTTATCTACAATACTAGCTATTATCTAGTTTCTTCACCACAAACAAAGCCAGTGTGAGCGTTCTTCAGAGTTTCTTTATGTGGATGTAAAAGAATTTTAAAGTTCTTACCTCTTATCACATACTGGTCTAGGTTTTGTTTTCCCAAAGGAGGATATAGTTTGGTTACATTTTGACTGTTCATATTAAATTTTATCTCATCTTTTGTAAAGAACACACATTTTTAATAGGTGAAATTATGGTCCTTGTAAAGATATGAAGTAAATATTTATTAAATACTTTAACTCATGGTTTAATAAACATGACAACTGTTACAACTGATTCAAAGGGGAAATCAAAGAAGCAAAAATTTATGTGGAATAAAACAATGTTGACATGCATTTCCATAAAGATATAAAACTAGCTTTTTCCATAGAAGAGTCAATTTAACCTCCACTGAGAGAAAATACTAGTGCACCTCTAGATAAGAATTATTTTGTATTGCTATCAATTTTCTACAATTTATAGAATTATAAAATAGCTCATAGGCATTGAAAAGTGAGAATCAGGTAACACTAAAACTGTGTTTACCCAATGCATGATTTTTCTGTGAAGGGACTTGGCAATCTTTTTGGTTTATTCCAAATTTCCTTATATTTTAAATTTGAGGGGTTTTTGTGTGTGTGTGTTTTTTAAATTGTACTGACCTGAAGACTTGCTTTCTTCTTTCCAAGCTTGACTGTGATTTTTTCAAAACAATATATTTATCTGGTATGACTGTGGATATGGTGAAGTCAGCATAGGCTACCATACTGACTCGACTTGGTTATTTCTCAATTTAAAATTTATTATCTGTTCTTGAGATAAAAGTTCCTCTGTTCTCCTTTTGACAGTTATCCTTGTTCATCTATATCTTCACTGAATTTTCCCCCAGTCTACCATTTGGCAGTATTTTCTAGGCTTTCTGTCTCAGTATCAGTTCAGTGTATGTCCCTGCCTACACTATTAACTGCTTTTTCTATGCTGATGACCTGGAAATTGACACCTCAATTTCTCTCCTGCTTCAGGCACTTACTTCCAACTGTGCAGCAGATATCATCAAACATGCATCCCACTGGCAGCTCAAATTTGACAAGACTAAAACTGAATTCATTAAACACCCTCTACCCATCCTTTCAACACAATTCCCCATGTTTTACCTTCTCTTAAATTTGCCTATATCATGATTTGATATTGCAATTCATTCAGTCATTCCAATTAGATTCACACAAGTCATCCTTAATAACATCTCTCCCCTACTTCCACGTCCATTGTCACTTTTTAACATCTCCTAAAATCATGTTTCTTTAGCCAATGTTGCTGCGTCAGCTGGTACTACACCCCATTTCTTTTGCAACTGTAGTAGCCTAACTTGCCACATTAACTTGTTTCTAGTTTATCCACTCAATAAGGACTTGGTTCTAAAATAAATTTTAGCATATCGATGTCCTATTTGAAAACATTGGCTTATGTATATAAGATACATTTTAAGCTCCAGAGTCATGGGTGGAAACTTATGAAGTGAGCTTCCCAGGGTCATTATCTGGCCCTTTCACACGAAAATAAAATGTCAACCACATTGAAATGTGTGCTATTCCTTTAACCCATTCTACCACTTTTATATATACAGCCACCTTCCCAAACTGTACTAATACCTGCAGTAACTGTAATCTTATCTAGATTATCCCTAGTCAGTATTAACCTTTCCTGAAGATGGGGAAAAAAAAAAAACCCTGACAATCAAATACCTTTGAAAAATTCAAATAACTTCTTCTCTTTTTTTTCTTAATAAATAGGAACCATTTAAAAATATTTTTTCCCTCTCCTGTGAGTTTATTGTTGTGGATAAGACCACCCAGATGAGACCAAGGGAAGGCTGTTTCTTTAGAGCTTATGAGAGCAAATAGATAAGCCACCATCTTGGGACTCAGAGCAGGAAAAGCAGCGAACAGCCTTTGAGTCAGGGACAGGAAGAGAGGCTTTCACTCGCCCTGAGAGGAGGGCTGGAACGGAAGAGCTCCCAACAGGGTCACTAGCAGCACGGCACCCAACGTGCGTATATGGCTTGCCTCAATTTTTCTGAACTTGTGACAAAAATTAGGAAAGCTGTCAGTTCTTAATCAGAAGCTATTAGGGGCCAATTATTATACAAATTATTATTTAGCTTCCTGGACTGGCTGCTAAAGAGAGAGTCAGAATTCCTGGAGCAGTCACTGTTGGTTGTTGCAAATTGTGGGTCAGAATCATACTCTATATATTCTAGCCATTTTCCACGTGAATGTCTTTCTTTGTAAGAGGAAAATTATATTTCTACTATTTATGACTATGGTGATACCAAAATGTGGTTTTTCAATTTGAAATGTTCAAAAATTTCCCAAATAAATTTAATCAACACATAAATGATTGCCTATGTCTTTTAAAAATAATAACTCAACTAAAATCAACATACTATACGAGTGTGGCTATAATAATAAACAGGACAAATGAAAGCAGCAGGAAACTATTAAATCATAAATGCTAATTCATTGCTGTAACTAAATAAGGGATTTAATTCTATGATTTTTGAGAATAAGAATTCAGAGATTATATAACATATATGAGGTTCTCATGAAAATTGAGATTTCTGGCATTAAATTTAAATGTGTTTAAAAGCCCATTTTTGAGGATTTTAGATTTAATTTTGTTATATATCATTCCACATTACGTTTTGACCTTTTCATTATTTTATCAATTTGATTAGTCTCTTAGTAATTATAAATCCACATACATTTAAGTACTTCTTTTCCAAAATATATAAATTTTGTATGAATAAGTAAGTACCATCATAACTTTTTATAGTTCGTGACCTATGGTTGAATTCATCAAATGTTTATGATTTAAATTTATGTCCTTTGATTTTAAACCCTCTTTCTAAGGAAAAGAACACTTGAATGGGGGAAAAAAGAGTCAAAGCTTTGTTTAAAAAATACTATAATAGTAAAATAATGTCAAATTTTGCAACTTAAAATAATAACATTGTATACTGTCTATTATTAACCATGTTAATTAAGCTCATTATTTAGTAAATTTATACCTAAATGCATGTGAAAATTATGTAGGTAGAACAACCACAACTGAGTTCCTCAAATAGAATTGCTTACAACAATATAAAAAAGATTTCTTCCTAATTGTGGAAAGTGCAGTTGTGATGGCTCAAACCTATAATCCCAGCACTCGGGAGGCAGTGGCAGGAGGACTGCTGAGTTCGAGGCTTGCCTGGGCTACATAGTGATCTCAGGGCCAACCTGAACTACAAAGCGAGACCTTGTCTCACCAAAAAAAAAAAAAAAAAAAGTAGGAAAAGAAATAGGTTCTGCAGAGCCAGTCTGGGTCAAGTAAATGTAGGAAAAGAAGTGCGCCCTACAGTGTAAGATTCGGCCACCATGAAGGAGATAACACAGTGTCAAAACTCACTTTAGACTAACAGTTCTGTATCATCCCCTCCTTAGGCTGATGTGGGGTCATTCTGTCAGAAAAACGATTCAAATTCTCAAAGGAAGTTCACTTGCAGAGCGTGGAGAACTTTTCTGGGCATGTGTCCTGGGATTTTATAGCTAGTAGGTCATTCCTACTTCCCCAGCGAGTTTTATCATCCCCGACTCTCCTATCTCTATCATACTGGAAATCTGTTTGGTGCATTTTTAAATGTCCTGCATTGAAATTTAGCAATGTCAGGCCTACATATCTATTAATGGAAAAATCAAACACCCACACATAAATATCTCCATGACCGGAACTGAATACAAGTGTTTCTAGGGGTATTACTCTAAGTAGACAACTACAGTCTGAGACCAGTACAGCAACAGAAAACAGACAACCTCTGAACCTTTTACTGCTGTTACTCAACAAAGGAATAATTCTTTTTCTTCTGTGGTGGTAAGGGACTTAAAACCAGTAGTTCTTAAAAACTTTGATCCTTCACTTTAGGACAAAACCCGACATTAATTTTGTAAAGCTCTGGCTCAAATCTCTTCTTAGTTCTAAGGGAAAGTCTGCCTAAAAGTTGGGAAAATAAAGCTGATTGTCTCTAAACTTAGGTAACCTATATCGTACACTTTCACAATTGATGACGCCAAGATAGGAAAATTATAGGAACATTCTGCTATGCCTGGAAGTCTTCACTACCCTAAACCCATAGTCATCCTGAATTCCAGCAGACTTTCACAAGATTAAAACTGATCCAAGAGAGAGCAATCATCTCACGAAGACCAAATTGGCCTCTTAAGCCCTAAATACTTCCCCTTAACCATCTTTCAAAAGTAGAACTGAGATAATGATCAACCAGATTCCAACTTACTCAAGAAATCTATTTCTTTTATAAAAGCACCAGTCTGATTCTCTACATCAAAGTGAACTTCCTCCAGTTATACAAGCCAGAATCTTTTAAAGAATTCTCTTTTACCTTCTAACTCCGGCAAATAAATGTGCATATGCTTCACACTGATGAATCCTGAAATTCATTTTCCTATAACTGAGAAGTTAGCAAAGCTATTCTGTGTGAGGAGTGATTGGGAACCCAACTCTTGTTTGGGAGATCTTTTGTCTGGGTCCATTTGGTGATAGGGCAAAATGTAAATAAGCCATATTCATCAATTTATGATGGATAAAAGTCTGTGTATCAAGACAGAGGATTAGGGTGTAGCAAAATGTCTGGGAAAATGGGTGTAATCTGTTAATTACAAATTCCCAGATCACAGAATAGAACAGTTCCCAATACCCTGCACCTGGTACCAATCAGAAACTGCTCTCTTCAATTCTTTTAGAGACAATATAAACATGTTTTTGATAGGCTGGTCTACCCCCAACCTCAAGGGTCCTTCCAAGAAAGACAGTAAAGTGTTCCACCCATCTGTGTAAGAAGTCAGCGTGCAGTACACCATGAAGAACATCCTCCAGGAACATGTGCTGCATACTATTTTTCATATATATGATTTCTGCAAAAAGCAAGGATAGTGGTATGAAATACAGGGATCTCTGTGTTTTAAACTCTTAAAAGTCTAGGAACCATGGTGGTTCAAGAAGCCTCCAAGGAGGGAAAAAATATCTTTGACGATCTTGTTATCAGATGCCCACTTACCTCCCAGTGAACCCATTTTGCTCCTATTTCTACCAAAAGCTAGTACCCTAGAAAGGATTTCAAATATGACCTAATTTCAGGACACAGTTTTTCTTTGTTCAACCACTGGGATCTCAATTCCTTTCCATATGAAGGTCAAATGTTAAACGATGAGTTTTTAATTGCTCCACAGGGCCCTGCTGCCTCATGATGAAGAGATGTACTAGAAAAATTTGGAGGGCCGGAGGGTTAGCTCAGTGGTTCTGGCACCTGCCTCGCAAATGCAAGGTCCTGGGTTTGATCCCCGGTAACCACATACAGTGCTGGGCGTGGTGACTCATGCCCACCAGCAATTAATACCACATACCACAGTGCCTGGCGTGGTGGCTCACGCCTGTAATCCCAGCACTTGGGAGGCAGAGACAAGAGGATTGCTGAGTTCCAGGCTTGCCTGGGCTACATAGTGAGCTCAGAGCCAGCCTGAACTACAAAGTGAGACCCTGCCTCAAAAAAAAAAAAAAAAAAAATTGGAGCAATTCTCCAATTCTGGCAAAGGCTGAAATGGACATTATCCACTGAGACTATGCCAGGCCATACTTATTAGTAGTATAAAGATTTCTACTACTTATAATCCTGCCTCTTTGATAAGTACAGGCTCAGTGGTTAGACACTTTGTGAACAGGTGACTGATATCTAAGACCTGTGCAAGCAGATAGGACATCAGTGGCCTGCCCCTCCAAGATCCTCAAGAGGTGCAGCTCTCTGATGGAAAGAGGTTTGTCCAAGAAGGACATCCAAAGGTGGTCCATCTTTCCAGGCATGTCACTGCCATTCATTGCAAGAAACCCCAAAAGGACATGTCTAATGTCTTCTTAGAAAATCAAAAGGTTGGTAAACAGGCAAAAAAGGTAATTTTACAGCGCTAAAGATCTGGGGAAAAATTAAACTGGTCTTTAATCAAGGGGTCCAGTTGAAATCCACAAAGCTCCTACATAGGAAATGGTCACTTGGGTTGAGGATTTAGCTCAGTGGCACGCACTGCAGCAAGATTTTGAGTTTGATCTCTGATACTGTAAAAAAAGAAAGGAAAGGAAAAGAAAAGAAAAAGAAAACAAGAAAAAGAAAGGAAATGATCACTCAAATTTTCACAGAACTAGGACAAGCAATGACCATCCACCAGGTTTATAAAGCTTGCCTGTTTTGTGCTTTCTCTCCACAGGAAATGTAAAAATCTGACCTACTCCTTCTTAAATTGAGGCTACTAGTTTTTTCCCATTGGACAGGTAATTCAACAGTTCTGCACATGGAGACATTAACTTTTTTCTTATTATCTTCTTCAAACCAGGCAGTGAGCCACAACATTCTAAGGCAATTGGAGGGAACACGATCCCCAGTAAGTAGTGCCTACCACCCCATTCAGCAAGACATATCTACATGAAGTTGGTGACCTCCACTTCATCAGTACTCCACAAAGAGTTGTGTGTATTACGCCTATCAAGGGATAAGTGAGGCAGCAGTGCAGGGCATGGCAAACCAACTGGAAAAGTGGACATGACCCAGATGCATCACAGGACACTTTCAGCAGCCCTGCCTGTAGCATCAATTAGAGTACCTTCTTCAGGAGAACCCAAGTAAGCTTTTGCTACAATGGCCTACACCTGATGTCAACTCAATGCCTGGGAGATAAAAGAGCCACTACAGAGCTTGGGGCCAGTGTTCTCTCTTTTGCAATGATCTCTCAATTTGCAGAGTGTACTTCTTTTTCTACTTATAATTGGTCCCATTTGCTCTGCAAAGCATTTTTCTTTCCTACTTTAATAAATGGAAAATGTGATTTTCTTTGGGTTATTGTGCCCAATTCTTTGTTCAGAAGAAGAAGCTAGAGATGCTCTCTAGAAAGAGACCCTATAACCCTGGAACCTGTTAACAGTATCCCCTAAAATGGAATTCTGCTCTTTAATACAATATATAGACTACTAATTAAAATGATGTTATAAAAATATAATAAAAATATAGATCAAAAGTATTGTGAGTTGCTTGATTCTATTCATAGAAGAGTTCTACAAGGGCACAACTGAAGCACAGAAGTATCTGGTTTTTATGAATTAAGAATCAATTGAACAGGGCCGGAGATTTAGCTCAGTGGTTCCGGCGCCTGCCTCCCAAGTGCAAGGTCCTGAATTTGTTCCCCGGTTACCACATACAGTGCTGGGCATGGTGACTCACGCCCGCCAGCCATCAATACCACATACCACAGTGCCGGGCGTGGTGGCTCACGCCTGTCATCCCAGCACTCTGGAGGCAGAGGCAGGCGGATTGCTGAGTTCGCATCGGCTTGCCTGGGCTCCATAGTGAGCTCAGGGCCAGTCTGAACTACAAAGTGAGATCCTATCTCAAAAAAAAAATAATCAGTTGAACAAAAGCATGATGAAAATGTCCTAAATCTTTTCTTGATATTTACTAGAGGCTGGGAATTTTATTTGCATCCATATTTCTGAAATCCTTAGCATTTTTCAAAGCTCTGCTCATCTGACATCTGTTGGAAAAGTTACTTTTCCTAAAATCCTGTTAATCTCCTGTTGCCTCAGAGAAAATGTGGCTCTTACTCCTCTTCTCAGTTCAGCCACTTACATAGTAGCTGAACTGGGACTGATTATTTCATCTTCTGAAACGATTTTTTTCTTCTATTAGAGAAATGTTCACCCCATTAGTTTCCTATGATTCTTCGAGTTCTAAGGTTCCAATATAGGCTAAAGTGGTAGAAAAATAAATCTTGGAAGATATTTTTAACAGCAAAACTATTCTAAGTTTAAAGCAAAATCCTTTCATAGACAAGGGACCCTTACTCCTTGATGACCGTGTTTCATCGCTTTCTTTCCTTTGTGTTCCTCTCATATATATCTGAATATTGTGTCCTAAGCCTCAACCACTTTTTAGAAAAGGAGAGCATTAGAGCTTCTTTCAGAAGAGGCACAGGAAATAATGTGTGTGATCACCACCAGAATCTAAGAAACAGAAGCGACACTTCAATATGATACATTAATCCTGAACTCAACGGAGGTCCTCTGGAAGTTTAATTGCATCACAAAGGAAGTTCCTTGGCCAGACTCACCATGACTTCACAAATATTTAATTTCAGAAACCAAACTATTTTAATCATATTCCTAACACTCCCGAACAACTGGCAGCAAATGACATATGCACATAAATATGCATATATATCACTATTGTGTATATATATATATATGCATATATATTTGTAAATTTTATGATTTACAAAATTTCCCCCTAAGAAGGAAGCCCTTAAAAAAAAAACAAATCCCCTAGTGGACCAGAGATTTAGTTCAGTGGTTCTGGCGCCTGCCTCACAAACACAAGGTCCTGAGTTCAATCTGGTAACCACATACAATGCTGGGCGTGGTGACTCACGCCCACCAGCCATCAATAACACATACCACAGTGCCAGGCATGGTGGCTCAAGCCTGTAATCCCAGCACTGGGGAGGCAGAGACAGGAGGATTGCTGAGTTCCAGGCTTGCCTGGACTACATAGTGAGCTCAGGGCCAGCCTGAACTACAAAGCGAGACCCTGTCTCAAAAAAAAAAAAAAAATCCCGTAGTGTAGAGCAAGGATACACAGTATCACTTTCATTAGCATGATGACAAGGCTTTACCTTTTAAAGCTTTTGGTTGAGCCTGTACATTAAAAAGCCAAGTGTATCTGTGTAGCCAAACCCTTCTTAGTCTCCCCTGGTGGATGAAAAAGAGGTAGTACTCCTTTAAGAAACCATAACAACACACAGACACAGGTGACATAGGAGACGCGGTGATGTAGGTGACGCAGGTGACAAAGACCAATCATATCCCAAGGCGCCCTATATGAATGCGGGTAACCTCCGTGATAAGAGAATTAATAAAGAACCTTACCAATACGAGGAGCCCCTGTTGCCGTATTAAACCCGCATCACCACTCACCCTCCCAAGGCCTTCGGGTTACGGAGACGGCGTGGTAACCGGACCAGACCAGATTACATATCTGTGTATACAAGATCAGTGTGATAGTCTTTAAAGACCTGTATGATCTTCCCTGAACAGCTTCTCTATGAAAGCTATCATTTTTTACTCAGAACTTAGCCCATTTTGCTTTCTCTAATGTCTTAGATCTTTCAAATCACAAAACAATTGCTACCATTGTCTGTATGGAACCTCCCATATTTTTTTCAACAGAAAGTAATCAGTCTTTCTCCTGAGGCACCAGTAATTTGTCTACACCCTCTGTAATATTTATTTTTACTAATTTACTGAGTTATTAACTCCCCGTTTTCTTTAGCACTTTTATTAAGTATCCACCAATATCCTCCTATATACATTCATGATAGATCTCTCTATGACCTGCAAAAGTTGTTCACCAACTGGAGGACACATATAGTTTCTATTTAATAATTGTATTTCTTGTCAAACCAATAAATATTACTTTATATCCATTAACCAGTGGCTGAATAATTGAGTGAAATTTATACATTTACCCAAAGATGATAACAACAAATAGTTATAATATTTCTTCATGAATACTTCTTTAAAATTTGCTCATTTTCAGAAATGTATTGGGGCATGAACACCTGTAGATGCAAATGAGTTCTAGAAAGTAGGACAGCTTTTATAGAGTGGAATATTTCTATAGGAAACTTGGTGTGGGAATGTGATGAGGGGAAGGAATAAATATGATACAGAAAGAAAATAAAAGAGCATGTATAAAGGGGGGAGGAGGGGGAGTGGGTAGGGATATGGGT